>JAIPMN010021081.1:0-12535 GCA_020650975.1 Apostichopus californicus | reverse complement strand
CCCCACCCCACTCCATCCCTACCCACCATGGTGGGTAGGGATGGAGTGGGGTGGGGAAGTAGTTAATTAATAAAGAGCGACTACAGCCCGCTGCACACAGTGCCCAATTGTCGTTTACCAGAGTGAATGACGACGCGACTTAAACCAGCTAGTGATCGATCTCAGCATTAAGCACGTTACAGTGTATAATGTGAACATTGTAGTCTGCTGTAACCAAATATTTATACTCATCTGCACTCATACAATATATAAAGACAAGTTAATGAGTTAATGATAATCTCATGTTTTACCACATTAACCACTGATATGCAAATGAATTTCAAGTCAAGTGCATTATTATCAGTGCTCTGTCTGCGGTTCCATATCTCTTTAGTTAGACTTGATCCAAGCATCAACAATAGATCTGGCTATGTCTTTATAGTAAACCCGGCAATGTATTGGATGCTTTACGTGATCGTTGTAATGATTGAACAATAGGATTGTTCAGACTTGTTTAAAGGACGGGAAAAGCATCGACAAAGGGGGCAATGGTCTAATTGAGTTTAACTAAGGAAATGGTCATAGGCTTATACAGTTACTTTATTGAAGAGTTGTAAACCGCATTTTAGTGGTTAACGTGGTTTGTAGTAATAGTTTTAACCACAAAGTACTCCATTCTATTTAAGGTAATAGCCTCCTCTTAATAGATATTCTCAGTACAGGCCTATTGCAAGTTTGTTTTAATTGAGTGTTCAATTTGTAGACTTGATATATCGAACTTAAAGCCCCAAAGAGTATTTCTCAGGGTTCTCATTACGGGAGCGTAACTACCATAGCTTAAATATATTAAGGGGTTAGCCTATACATGCTTATTTCGTCAATTAGGTATAATCTAATGCACAGCAGAGTTCGTATGATAATAAACCAAGTTGTAACGCCATATTGATTCTTTTATTCGTTGATTGTAATTTGCATTTAATTTGCTGCATTGCCTCGTAATTAACTTTAAATTATTCCGTGAACATGTGATGAAACCTCCTTTTGGCTGTTCCGTACAAATGAACTGAACCTATTAAATGCAGAACTTGTCTGTTTCACAAAGTCAATGAAAGTAATCATTTGAATATTTTGTTTTACCAACAGTCCAAATTCCACAGTATGTCATTTCGCGGAACTGGGCATGCTAAGCTGGTCAACGGCAATTCACTATATCATGTTGATATTTTCTGGATCGTGACGCTGTTGAATGCAAAACGCAGTTCTGAGTAAACTGATTCACAGCATACCAAACACACAGCCTACATTATGTATGTGTGTAACTGTTCTGTAATACATGCTTTGGTTATGGTTGATAATAGTTTGTGCATGCATATGATGGAGGTAATAATAAAGGTGAGAGGGTACTTGTAGGACCCATGATAGTTCACCTGAAAAATATTTCTGAAGTATGAAATTAAAAGACAATTTCCTGGATGACTTCCAATGTAGGCCTAAATCTCGGGTCTTTAGAAGAATTAATACGATTAAGAAGTGATGACGTCAGTGTTTGTTATTCTCCTAAATTCCATGAAAGGGATATTATGGGTGTATATATTGGTTTATTTTACAAACCACAGGATATATATTGGAATCAAATAAGCAATTACAAAATGATGATCGTTGAAATCTTTCTGTTGTTTAGAGGATGCGTGTTTCCGACTACAATCCATTGGTGATTTTGGATGTTCTTATACAGCCTGTGCTGGACTATGATCACTAATTCACAATGTTTTTCAACATATATACGTAACTATGGGTTTTCATATTAACCAGTGTTTTGTAAGGTTAGATGTACTTATGATGAGTTAAGTCAAGGTGATTTTAGTAAACATTATATAGGCAGGGCTAACTATGTACAAACATTACGTTCTGAAGGACATAGTGACCGTGGAAATATTACCTTGCAGTACTGATTATACGGTTCAGCAACAAACTATATTGTCTAAGTCATACCTTGACCCTCCTCTCAGATTTAGATGAAACTCCATTGGAATAATGTACAATGAACACAAACCAAACATTAGCTCCATGTTCACTCACTTTTTGGAACTCGCAAGTCGCCAACATATACATGTTTGTGATATCTTTTGAATTTGAGGGCTTACAAGCGTCTTCTTGATATCAGGAATAGGTTTCTATCCTATTACATATCGGATCGTGTCTACAGCCAAAAGTTAGCACTATGCGAGATACAACCATTTATAAGAGTATCAGTGATATGTATAGGTAAGTTTGGATACACGTGGTTTGTTTCGTACACAGCCCCCCCCCCCCCACCTCCGTCATTCCAAATGTTTATCCCGTGCGCAATGGCCATTTCACTAACTTGTTTTGAATGTTACGTAATTTAAAGAATTTAAAGAACACATGACTAACACGGAATAGACCTGCTACCATGCACGCATGTGGGGCGCCGCATACACAGCAGAGGCATGTTATGTGTGTTGAATGGGTGGGGGTGGGGTAGTGATGGGGGATCATTCCTATACAAATGACCGCAGCGACAGATCCTATATTTATTTTTTATAAAATTCCTTCTTCTACAGGCTTGGCAGAATCGACAGAATGTGTATGTCTACACTGAACAGCTGTGTTTGTATTTTCTGAGAACGGACAGACATAACATGACCTACAAATTTATATATATCATCATACTACATAAATTCAGTGTCCCGATGTCCACTCACATGCAAGGTTCCTAACTGACATACTTAATACAAGTAAAGATGTAGTACATTGACCGGACTTATACGTTTAGTAGAATATGTAGAGTAGAGGAATATGATGGAACCGTCTGCCAATATAATATGAGATTACAACTCTACACCTTTAAGATAATTTAGTGCTGCATAATTCGGATTATTTTGAAGGTCAGTGACTTGAACAATCCTTGAATCATCATCATCTCCTTAGAACGAGATCTGCTCACTGAATCAAATTTAAGGGAATGTTTCCGTTTTTGTGAAGTTCAGGGTTGTAGGAAAGAACTTTGCCATGTGTAACGGGTGCCTGGAAATATATACCGTAATAGATAATACAGCCTGTGTTTAATTTTACATCTGGAATAAAGACAGCTTGTGAATATATAAATATTGAATTTATTCACCGTCATTAACAGTGAATTATGGTATATATAGTTACTAAAATATTGAAGATGTAAAAGAGAGAGTTTCCTCGTATGTAGGGCAGTGGGCTCCATATACCCGGGGTTAGTAGCCCATGTGGGGTGTGGGTGTGTTTGTGGGGAAGGGGGGGGGGTGTAATTAACCAATTTGTTGGGGATGCGAAGGTAATGACAACGCTACCGACAATGTTTTTGTAGAAATTGAAATTATTTGTTCAGGTCAGTCAGCATGTTTGCAGTAAGGAATAAACTGTAACTGGGTGATTTTTACTGGTGTTGGTAAAAAACAAAGCAATAAAACACCAGCGATTGATGATTTATCATGAATGGTCCTTACATAGTTCAAGGCTGCAAGTGATAACAATATAGAGTACAATTAGTGTCGTAAAGACAATTATTTCAATTGTCCACCCCTCTTGAAGTTTTCATTATTTCTAAGGTGTTTCCCGGGGTGCGAATATTTTTTCCCAAACAGGTTTGCAAATACGGTGTTTTCAGCCAATCAGATTGCTCGTGACGTCAGCATCATTAATGACCATCGCTTGGAAGTTTGAAGACACTGAATCAGAAGAATAATAAGGTCCATACGTCATAATATGTCAAAACATGAATGAGTTTATTGACGTCACTGAAACATGGTGCTTAAGCTGAACAGATTAATTTTTGTTGTTGATTGACGTGTTAAACTTAGTAAAGTCTAGTTACGACTTACGAGGTTGGATCACATATTGAACTTACTTATGATACATACGCTACATTCCATTGGGTTCGTGTCTACGTTATCCGTGAATCCGTGAGCCGTTCTATTGAAATCGGAATTCGTTTCGTGGATTGGGTACACTAAAATCAACTTCACGACGGGAGTTCACGAGTCTTGAATGAATATACGCAAAACATGACAAGGGCCATTCATTGAATCGGTACAATATGTGAGTTCGTTGCAACAAATGGATGCAGACAGTTTGGTAACCTCGAAGTGAAAGGTTTCTATTATGGTGATGACGTAACTTTTCCGACCAATCATGATCGGCTGTTTACACATAATTGCAAACCTTTTGGGGGAACAAAAAATCGCCCGGGCGGGATATACCTAAACCCATCCGGTCCCTGGGGCTGTATACCTAACCCCACCTTGTATACCCAACCCCACCCTTCTCTCGTTGGGTGTTTGTTATTTTCACACGAATATACACGAAAATGGACAAGATTTAGATCGATATTTAGTCAATGCATCTAACTCGGGGTTATGCATCGCACAGTAATGTATGAAGTAAGTTCTATTTCTATCTAGTACATATAGAATGTCATATCTTATTACATACACATTGTAGATTATGCATGATATTTGATCTATAGTACCTCTATGCATGAAAACTATGTACTACAAATCACATGTGGTCAATATGTCTGAAATAACTCTAGAAGAACACATCCCCTTACATCAATGTCTACTTCTTTTATATGACAGCCTAAGCGATCCTTGTAAAGGAGATCTCCCCCAAACAGCTTTAGGAGAAGTGATGTTTTGGAGCTTGCCATTTTGTTAATCTGTGATGTCACAGTGCCACTACGATCTGGAAAGTTGATTTTCTCTTTGTTTTTCTTGTCACATTTTCAAGGTGATACTCTAATATGTGGAACAGGACCGGGTTGGGTGAATATTCTACTGCTTGCTAATGAGGTCTTCAAGGTAGACATTTGAAGCACGTGGGGCTCAGGGATGTCATATTTATACTTGATCAAGTCATCACCTTGTGTGGGATGGACATTTAATCTGTGATATCTCGCAATAGAATAAGAATAACAACCGAAGCCCGTCAGTCCCGCGTGACTCTAATCTGTTTACAAGTTTCATTAACTGACAGTTAATATCAAAATATGTCTTTATATGTTGTATTTTATTTGTACGTTAGAATTCAGAGAATTTCTATATTTTCAAAGACATTTCGATAGTTTCTTCGAGTTACAAACGATTTTCGCTGTCACACGATCACAAAGCTTGTCACGTTTCGGGAGGAGGTGTGGTCAAAATATAAGATGTTTCGAAGTTTAAACTTCGAACCACTTTGAGTACAGTTTCATAGTTCTATATCCCGACATATATTTTCATTTCGTCAGCCCAGAGTGGTACTTTACAGAGACTCAACCCCATCGGCGGTGCACTATTTATATACGTCACAGTGACGTACTAAGCCTACACTAGTATACCGTTATAATAAAGTAATGTTCACTAAGAGCTGGCACTGTGACATCATGTTGTGGCTCTTCGGTGGGATATTAACTCAGTTGAAACATATTGTAACATTACCCTTTGTTTGATTTTCAGAGCTCAAGTCAGTCCGCAATGTTATCATCACTTCAGCAGTCAGTATTTGTTTATGCTAGGCCCTACCTCAATCAGCTGAAAGAGGGGTGAGAGCTGGCGTGTCCATACACAGCATCTAGGCTATGCTGTTCGTTACGTATACAGTATTGTCGGTCACATATCGATATCGTTAGAAACATTATAGTTTCTCTCACTGAAACCTGGTGCATCCAGACACGCCTACAACTAAGTTCATTATTTACATTTGAGCACCTTATCAATACACCAACCATTTCCGTTAACAGCAGCGACACATATTTTCAGTGCGACGACGTGTATTTTAGGTACAGCGACATATAGCTTTAGGATAGCAACGTATAAGTTTGGTATACAGCGACGTATATTTTAGGCACGACTATATATACAGTGGCCCTTTTTGCGTTCCATAGACAGGACAGTAATATACTTCCATGATATATGGGCCGTCACGAGAAGACTGGTAATGACATCGATACCCGAGAGTTGGAGAAGACACTTGTCCTGGGGCAAGACGAAACGAAACGAGAAGATTAGATATCCGATCCAGCTATACCAAGTATGAATACCGCGGTACGTTATTACATCAGCTCCCTGTTTATTCCATCATATACTGTAGTATGAGGCTTCGTATGATTGGCGGACGGTAGGATCTAGTGTTATCTCTTAGCATTCCAAAGTAAGCATGGTAACCATGGTAACAATGTAAGACGTATCTGGTATAATTCCCGACTGTAACGAGCCATATCGCGCCTAATTTCCAGGTATTTCTCTCGAGTTTCTTTTAGGTTTATCTTGACTAATTAGGACGTATTGAAAACGACTCATCCACATATTAGTATAGTTGAGTAGCATTTGCCTGGTTTTGATGGACGTCAAGGGTGACCGTATGACTCAATGAAAAGAAAACCATCGCAATAGGTGGGCATCATTACATCGGATAAGTCTGTATATTATTTTTCTGTTTTGCCGAACACCCACGGTGATATAACTCGATACGCTGAAAGCGACTTAACCGGGAATTTGCGAAAGAAGAATACAGTTCAGATATTTCAAGGGCGGCTAACGCGGTCTATATATATATGTTTCACGAGGTCTGTTTTTTTTTTCAAGCGGCCTATATTTTTCATGCGGCCTACATTTTTGTGATAACTTGAGGTCTATATTTAGCACGTTCAAATACAGCGAAGCTTCCTGGTCCAATTCTTTCGATTGACTTTAAGAAGTGAGACATTGGCGTTTTTCGTTTCTACTGTGTGTAGCTGTGAGAGCCTATTCAGTATCCGAAAAGTTTGTTCCAAAACTGGAACGTTTCAGTTTCCGAGCACGCATGGTAAGTTGGTAACGTTGTGAGTGGTCACGTGACTACGAGCAATTGTGAACTTTGCATATTCGTTGGTTAAATAAAAGCGATTTGAGTTTAATTACCCAAGTTCAAAGTTTCGATCTTCGACAAACACACTATAGTCAGACGGATTCTGCCTATTGAGTAAATGGTGTACATAATAAATGCGTATCTGCTAGATAGTTACATTTTAGAAAATGTCGCAAGTATAAGCTGTTGGAAATCTCATATACTGCCGACAGTAACCGGGGAAAAAACAGCCTTAGCAACGCGGAGAACACAGCGTATATACGGATCATCGTTATCAGTGATGACTTTAACATATAAACGTAACAGATGACTCAGAAAAGTTCATTTCATCTTTGAACCGGAAAAGGGAGAGAAGTTTAATGATAGTTAGTCGTGTTGATGCTATAAAAGCATTAGACCTGATGGGATGGATGGTTGATAGTATGAAGTTATGGGCGTGTACACGGACGGAGTGACACTTACGAATTTGGTTTGCCTCAAAACAAACCACACACGCACACGTCATTCATTCATTGATTGGGATATAGCGGCGCGGAGTAGTACACATGTGTCCATGATGGATTGTATTGAGCACGGAACTGATACATTTGAAATGGGGAAGTGAACGCAAACAAGTCAACAGATTACCGTGTTGATAAACTCAACGCAGTTTACAAGTTGTCAAGTCTGTTTGAAGCAAGAATTTCATTTCAAACTACCGCAGTGTGTTTTGGTTTTCTGCTTCTGACATTTGTTGTTGTTCTTTATTCTGCCTTGCTGAGACCTAATTCACCGTAACTTTTTTTTCTTTTCGACGAAATTTCCCAAGGGTAGTTAGCTATCAATCAAAAGAGGAAAGGAAAATTGTTCGGAAGTGTTTTTCACCTTTCCTTTTGAATTCATGGATTTAATGTGTCCTTCAGTCAGTGTAGGAGGAAAGCGATTTATTACTCTGTTTGGTTAAGCCAGCTCATTAATACTTATTCATATATGATAATCGGTGGAAGGATTAACTGTGTTCTAGTAAAACGTTTCTTTTTTTAGTTTAAGCTGAAATGTGACCAAATGTGACAGTCAGAGAACATTTACATAAATACATGCATATGCATGTCGAATTTCTCGATGCTATTTATACAGTGTTATACTTTCGACAGGAAATATTCATTGACAAACTTTCTCTCTTTCGTCAAGTTCGTTGGGACATATTCTCTGATCTTCGCGTAGCTTTAGAAATCTCAACACAGAAACAAAGTATTTGTCCTACCCCCTCCTCCACCCTTACCCCAAATGAACATAAAAAAAGAAAAAGAACATTTTGTTTGGCAGCACCACATGATTATTAACTATGAAATAGTTGGTTTCAATCCAGTGAGGATACTGGAAACGTCGGAAAATAGCGAAATATCGTGGTTACCCCCAAATCGCTCGATTTTCCTTTAAATCAAATTCGGGAGAAACGCAGTGATATTGTTATGCTATTGATTCGAAGAGAGAGAAAAAAAGAGTCTAAAACTTTTAAGGCTTTTGTTGTCGTCGCCTGTTTCTTCTCAGTAAATCTTTCGTAAAATTGGGAATTAACCCCTATAGTAACATCAGTAGTTTTCGTATTCTTGTTACTATCTAAGGATGTCCACTGAAGCGACTGATACTTTCGTCTGTAACACTATAGAGTCTTGGACGCAAAAGGCTTGGGACCTAGTTGACTCTTTTGTTGTGATCACAATTAAAAGTAAGGTTTTCTTTGCCGTCTTTGCCCCCTTTTTGAAGGAAATTTCCGGATTAGAGAGATTTATCAGAAAGCACTGATTTTTAGGACCGACAGAGTTAGTTTGATTTGTGTTCCGATTTAGTGGATTAAAGAGGTATTTTGTATTCACTTCACAGACTTTGTTTGAAAGTTTGTCTTTGAGGGTGAAACACGTTGTCATTCGGCCGGAATGACCGCTCATTCAAAAGCTTAGAGAAAAGTGCTGAGTCCTTTTCAAGTAAGCACGCAAGATTTTAATTGAGCTGAATGTTCTCACAGTTGCCAGTAACCGACTGTACGGGACGCTATTTAATAGCTTCCAAGCCATCTATTTAAGTACACTTAACCACAGGCTTTCACCAAGCGGATTGCCTCCACATCACCAAGAAATTACAAGAGAAAGTTGTCCTAAGTTTTGGGAAATCTCTTGACACATCATGTGGAGTGTTGCAGGGGCTAGAACGTTGGTGGTCGCTATAGGCGGACTAATCCTTTACTTAGCCTCTAGTGCCCTTGGCCAGTACGGTGAGTTTCTTTTATATCCCTTTTTTCGCTTTTATTGTTCCCACTTTTCGGTCAATTAAGTGAAACCTTTTAAATGTTTTCCTATACATGTCTACGTCATATATTTGCTTATGGTTACATTTTAAACTTCTTTAGGTTAATGATAATGGAAGCACGGTTGCACACAGTATGCATGTACAGTATAGCCTGGCACGAGTGACATAACATTTATTTCCTATATCGTAACTATTTTCAAAAAGTCGAAAGATAAAAAGGATAGTCCACATGGAATTTACATTCGACAAATGTAAGAGGAACATATGAATGATATGTTAATCATCCTGGTCAAATTTTGGATTGAACAACATTTGAACTTTTGCAGCAGAAGTGAACTTAAAGCAAACATGTGTGATGTGATTATGAAGTCATAGACGCACACTATACAAATCTTTGTTATGTTTTCTTCAATATTTATTTAAAATTTCCTTCTTCAATATTGGAATGCATGTTGGTATGAATAATCAGCGTACTCCCTGGCATAATACACTGTAACACCGTTGGTGTACTGTTATATCAAACACATCACATCAGGTAAAGTTGGAACCCTATCCAATCCGAATCCTAAAGGTCAAAACTAATAAAGTGCAAACTAAAGTGAAACAAGGAATGTTGTTGACAGTGTGCCACTATGACATCATACCTGTTTGCTTCAAGTTCAGTCATGGTACAAACTGTGACAATTTGAAGAATCAATGTCTCGACAACGCCCATGTAGGAATTGGATGTTAATTTCACTAGGATGCTTAGAAAGTGTTGCTGGCAGTGTGCCAATATATGACATCATACCTGTTTACTTCAAGTTCACTCAGGGTACATACTGTGACAATTTGAAGAATCAATGTCTCGAGAACGCCATGTAGAGAATTGGATGTTCTGTACGTCACCCATTTTGATCTGCAGCGACGGGGAGAAAGATAACAGATTAAGGAAGATCAAGAATAATAATAACATAAAATACAAATAACAAACATTAAATACAGCCGCGTTTTATACGTGCAGATTTATGTCAAGGGAAGGAAACTCTAACAAGTTATTGTAAAGTGTAAGAATGGTTCAACAATTGGTTACTTAAAATTTGAGCTGCACAGGAACATACCATTAGAAATTTATGTATCAAAATTCTTACATGCGGTTTTCTCGGTAACAGCGTATTTTGACGGTGGTACTATAGGCCTACGTAACCCAGTGAACTTGAAGCAAACAGAGATGTTACGTCATAAATGTATGTGTGGAAGCAATATGCGCGCACTGCGCGGACTTGTATGAGACGGTTATATATGCGACGAGTACACAGCGGTATGTGACTGTGATGTATGAGGCATGAGAATTCTGATATAGGCCCAAATTAGCAATGCAAGAATAAAGGGGTTGCTATACCGATAGGACGTCAATCAGCGAAACGTTATGAATCGAAGCTTGACAAATATTCCGAATTAAGCAATTTAGACTTAATATTAACAATTTAACACCACTTCACACCTCATTATGTCATTATACATCCAACGCAATATGCATGTACTGTTGTAAAAATTCAACGCTTTCCTTTCCCTAACCCTACCCCTTAGCCTAACATATTAACTGTTAGTGTAGTTCAATATGTGGAGCTGGTTCAAAGCAACACCAGGAGGTCAAATAGTCCACAAGTGGTTATCTGAGTGGTTTCCAAATTCCAACCTTATTTTTAACTACAAGGTACTACAACTGACATTCTCGATAAGGGTAAGTTATGTTAAATAAGCCATGTTCTACGTTACACCCTTTTAATATTAAATAAAAATGACACTCCATGGGATAGGAACGAAAATGTCATAGTGTTATGAACAAAATTCAAACCACTTGTGAGTGTGTACGCTCTCAATATTATTCAACAACTATACAGTTTTTGAGTCTCGTGTTGTTACTACAGACGTGGTGTGTTTAGAATATACAGGTGTGTATATATGTCAAACATTACGTTACACAAGTCCATTGAGTGGAATTACACAATGGTCTCTCCCTTCCGTGAGTCCCAACTCCCAACTGTGTTTACCTTTGTCGTCTGTACTGCAGTAACCCAATTTAATGTTCTGTATTGTTGGCGACAAGCATTACTTTTCACCGCAATGGGTGCGAACAGATGTCAATTATCTCATAACTCATTGACAATAACAACAGTTGCGTAGCCATATATGCAAATTAGTCAACCAGAATGCACTTCTCATGTAAATGTGTTGCACACATTAATATTGTCAAATTGAACTCTACATGCAGTTTTAGCCTTCTCAATTTTTAATGAAAGATATTGTACAAAGCAAACTAATATTATTTGTGCGTCAGCTGCGATGCTTCAGAAACATGCTTTATTAGCCTATCAGTCGGGGATTTATTTCTGACATTCTAGGGTATTGCAAAAGTTACCCTCATGAAGGCAGGGTATTTAGTGAAAGAGGGCTGACAGTGTATATCAAACATGGAGAGGTGTAGAAAGGGGGTCACTCTCTTACCCTAGTGAAAGTCATATCGATTTTAAACTGGTACCCAAATCAGGACAGGAGAAATTATACGAGAGAAAAATGAAGTATCTTAAAATGTTTAAAATGATGCGAGAAACAAGGAACATGTTAGTATGCTGCAGCTTTCAGGGCTTCTCATACATCCTAGACTACCAACAGAGTTCTAATAAACATTCCAACGCAATTTTATGTGTTCGTTCCTCTTTCTAAAATCTATTCCTGCTTGAACATCGCTAGGAGAGAGTTAAACAGACTCTGAACAGGATGCATCTTAAAAACGGGAGTGCTACTTGATCTGTCGGGACTACCACTCCCCCCCCCCCCTCCCCCCTCATCTCAATCTGAAATTACCTATTTCTATATGGGAAATACAAAATATGTGAATTACGCCTATCATGATATTATAATATCGGTCATGAATAAATCATGTCCAAAGGGAGGGAATTAATGCAATATTTACCACTTACATATAGCCACCCAATTACTACTAACATCAATTTACCAACCGTTCTCTCTTTCTTTCTCTCTCTCTCCCCCTTCCGNNCACCCCCCCCCCCCGCCCCTCCCACGCCCACGGCTTGCATCACCTCACCAGAGCCCGTAACAACTTCCTTAGATATATACCATACATACATAGGAATGAGCGGTATATAATTTGTCATTAAAATTTCGCGCGACTTACACAACAAAACGTCCAGTTTGAAAACGTTTTGTAAAACTGCCCTGGAAATTAAGCATACTCTGGTTAAATAATTGGGCCTGTTTAAATCTTTTCTGAAAGAAAATTTTATAAAACACTCGGCCATGAAAACAAATTCTTTTACTTACAAAGGAGAAGCAGAAAGAGATTGGAAAACAACCTCTCGAGGCACTACAAGACAGATATTTTGACGAA
>JAIPMN010021080.1:0-10156 GCA_020650975.1 Apostichopus californicus | reverse complement strand
ATATAATAACGACCTTGTATATACCACTAACAGTTCATTCCTCTCGATATGCCACCTTTGTCGACTATATCATTCGCCCTCTATTATAGTTTGACAAGATATTGTCTTCAATTTCTGAATCCGGGTAAAGCGGTGGTAGAACACAGCCTCGTAAATCAGACCAAATTTATTTCTTGAGCAAAGTTGCGAGCCTTTCGGCTGGTAACGACTCGCAATATACATCTGGTCGTCTGAGGGCCTGTGACAGGTCATTTATCACATAACATAGGGGCAGTAAAAGGCAGATTAATGACGCGAACGGAGAGTGGGAGATCCATCATCGTGCATCGACAGGCCATTGCGAAGATAAAGAAAATCTAGACGATCATGAACTACCTACAACAAACAGTCGGCTTACAAGCCGATTGTATACCTTTGGCAGGTTTTGGCCCGCAACCATCAAATGATATGACGGAACATGTCTCAAATTGATTTGAAAGTCAACCCCGAACGTTTGCTTTGAACGTTTGCGGAATAATGTATACCAAAAGTATGTCATTTTTCTGTATGATTGCTAAGCTACACACAACATTGTCCAACACGGTGTTGTTATTATATTGTTGTGTTTGTCTTTTGTTTTTGAAAGGATTATGAGAGGACACATTAGTGTCAGCTACACTATCATTATATAGGTGCCTGGTTGAAATGACTGTCCCGGTAACCAGACTTTGTTGACCTATGTATCCAAAATTTGCCGCTGTACAGTGGTCATGAGCGTGGTCTTTATCTTCGAGTTAGATATTTCTGAGTTGTTATTGTAGGAAATGAGGCTATGTGTCTGTTTGCTACTAGTTTCAACACAGTTTTGTTCACCATGGGTCTATGGCTACATGTACTGCAGCTTATCCTATTTGATAACGTGGTCATTATGCTGACTGCATGGGTGCAACCGCGATAGTCGAATGTTGAAGTTAGATAATGGTCCCAGCTGATGCATTTCGAATTACGAGACAAGTCGTAATTTTCTGATCATGCATAGAAAAGAGAAATGCAGCCATTCGGATTTTAACTACACTCAAATTCACGCGTGTACGTAGGGGTACGTCTGTGTAGTTATAGTTGTGTACAGCTAAGTCCATGAGAAGCCACAAGACTTTGAAGATCGCAACGGCAATGCGAACAGTTACTTAAGTACGGGGCACTTTCCCCTCAGAAACACTAAATCATCACGCAGAATTGAAGTCTTCATCGAACGTGGTGGTATAGGCACATGGGTCGCTTGGAGACATGACCAGAGGCGGTGGAAGAGGATTCAATCTGGGGGAACAAACTTCGAGGGACAGTGGATCTTTATGACTTCGATTTGAAGGGCCACCGAAAGGGATTTTTACTATTTTACTTTTTTCCCCCTACATCATGGCAATTTTCATTACAGTATTATTTTGTAACTTTTAAATCACAGAAATGCATTGGGGTACTTTTATTATCTAAATAGCGATATTTGTGCCAAAATTCCCCCCCCCCCCTCCCACTGACCATTCACAGTCACTTCGAGAGCTAATCGGTCAATAGCCTCACATGCAAGGGTAATTGTAACCAGTGCAAAATTGAGTACCTTAAATTTCTCCTAATCACTGTCTTCTCCAAACGATTGGCAAAAAAGTTGAACTTTATCTTATTCTGATTATTTCAAAGCAACCTTGATCATTAAACGTCTTCCTCACTAACAAATTGAAATAAACTTAGTATAGCCTATTTGTAAAGTAACAGCCACAACAGGTCAAAGCCCATGTGATACCCGAAACGCACTTCTTAATATTATTTACCTACTGCCCTCTATTCCATAGAGTTATTTGATTGAGTTGCACAGTCTGAACGTTGAACGCAACGTACGGGTAAGGTATGGTGTTCACATGTTTGTGGTTACGTTCCATGTACAGAAGAAAGCAAGTGCAGCAACGCTGCAGAAGCAGTGGCGGAGCGTCCATACAGTCAGGGGGCGGATGCCCCCCCCCCCCTGACGGACTCAAATGGACTGCTGGCGCCCTTTTCAGCTTTTTACCACTTTTTACTTATTCGTGATTATTAACTTTTTTATTCCGCTCTCATCTACCTATAAACATTTGCCACATTTTGTTGGTGTAATTTGGCGATGACACCTATTTATTCTTTGTTTATCTGCAAATTAGCAAGGCCCGGAAAGGGTCATTTCCGGCGATCTAGTGAGTATCTTTACTCAAAAAATGTCTGTACGCTCCGCGCCAACCAGTGGTGGCGCTCCGCTTAGATAGCGCCCCTACAGACCATTCTGGACCCCCCTGACCAATACCCTAGCTCCGCCACTGTGCAGAAGCTCAGCTAAACTTCCATTTGAGAACTTATTTTTAATTGGCAATATTTCTGAGCAGTTTATCCACTTGTTTGTACGAAAAATATAAGACATAGGGCGGAATAACGTTAATAAAGTATGCCCCCATTGCAAAAACAAAGAACCAACAGTATATGCATTTCGTATCGTTTTCATTCATGCAATGATAGGGACGAAAGCGTAAAAGAAGTATTCCTCTGCAAACTCTGCAAAAATGTTGTTGATTTCACGTTTCAATTGTGCTGACCCAAAATTGCTCACGAAAATTGCACCCACCCATACAATAATAGAACGACCTGCAACCTATTCAGAAATGGGCTCAAGTGACATCAGATGACCTTCAAATTTATAAAATATGCTCGCATGTATGAAACCTTAACAGAATGTCGGTAGCATCGCACGATTGCTATATACCATAGCTGAAAGTTTTCTGCTGAGCTGAAAACCATACATCAGCTTTATTTTGTACCAGCGAGTTAGCAACCCAACTCCGTCTCCCTCGTTCAGAATTATTTTGTTCCTAGTAATTAGGGGGTGGTTGTGCGAATGTTTTAAATATTAATATTAAGTGGCAATGTATGGGTTCCATATGCTCCAATACATGACATCTCTATTTGAAAAGTGGTTCTGTGACGTCATTTTTTAGACTTCTTTAATTAAGGTTTTTTTTTTTTTTTTGCTGAGGAATATCTAATACATATCATTCATGCCTCCAAGACGAAGGTTACCTTTGTCTATTTAAGAAGGTTCATCATGACACGCAAGTAATTGTGCTTGCGTCAGATTCGTGTTCAATCACCATCACCACCCCCCCCCCCCCCGCAACCACCCTTCAGCTTCATGAATGTTTAACTACGTCACTGACTTGGATAAAGAAGACTTCAGAACAGATCCTACTGCACCCGGCTTCGTATTCTACATTTCTTCTGATTTATCACTGTCTTACTACACCAAATATTCAGGACATTTTTGGTTTAAACAAGTATAAACGTAGCTTATTTCACTTATACTTTATTTTTAAAAAAGTCGTTAGCCTGTGTTTCGTAAAACGACATCTGTTACGACAGAACTCCTTTAGAGATTGTCTGCATTCATTAATCACCAGTCAATCTGGTTAAAGGACATTTTGTCACGCTCTGAAAACGGCAAAAGTCAGCCGAGGCCTTATGGGTACATCATTTCAATCATAATCTATTTCACATTGTTTTTCTCTACCTCTGAGTTTCCTACAACAATTTGATTCATAAATGATCGGGGCTATTATTCTTCCAATACTTCATTAAAGGTATGTAGACTGTACTCTTCATTTTATGTTTGGTTAGTAATAGGAGCTATTCCACTTGAAACGGCGACGTAGAAAGTAATGTTTTGTATGTGTTTTCTTTGGAGGAAGAGGGGGGGGGGTGGGGGATTGAAATGTTTAAGAAATATCTCGCTGTATGGTAAAAATAAAAGAGACGTTAAATTGATGTTCGTTTTTTTATGTATTCATATATACTGGTTCTCTGTACAAAAATTAATGTACATATGAGCGTAAAATATTGAACAAGCATATTTACATTATTACACGTACATATTTACATGTAAAGAGAAATCCTTAAAATTGAATAACATTGCACCCTTATTAACTGTAAAAGAAACCATTTTCAAAGGAGGTTAAGTTTCATTCGATTTTCAACCAAAAAAAAAGGAGAGGAAAAAAATTAAAATTAAAAACGTTACTTGTTAGACGTAACGCGGCATCAAGTTTTTCTGGGGTTTTTCAATATATCAGTATAAACCATTAACAACTATGCTGTAATTTTAAACAAGACTACTAAATTAAAAGTGTTGATGAAGGCTGACAGTCCACGGTATCAGATCCGCGAAAAAAAATGATTACAGCAACCACAATATGTAGCTAATAAATTACGTCAGGCAAAATTAAATATGGAGGGATCACATAACTCATATTGTTATCAACTCGAATGACTGGTTTACGATCGTTGGGAGTGGCAAGAACCCAAAGAGAGTTGTAAAATATTTGTGATTAATGTTCCCTGGACTATAATGAAGTGAATATATCAGACGTTTGCTGGCGAAGCATGTCGCACAAAACAGACTATATGAATACAGCATTTAAACTCGAATGAACCCACACATGGCAAAACGACTGGAGGAAATAGGTTAAATCGGTTGTCGAATATATTCAAACAAAACTACTTGATATCTCCCATTCCATTCGTTTGAAATATGACTTAAAACAGTTTTAATTTCATCAAATGATAATCGACTGACTTTTTGAAATGAATACGACTCTTGGTAAATATCATGCACTGCCCTTACCAAAATTTATCTGTCGAGAATAAAGCAACCATGGATATTGTTTTGATGGTATTATAGTAACGCCAAAGACCATTTAATGTGACCCCACCCAATCCTACCATCAACCACCCACCCATCCCCATTATTTATTTATTTATTTTTTTAGAGAAGGAAAAATACTTAAATCAGACATCATTAAACATTGAATTATCTTAACCCTAGTGTTAAGTTCTTAACAATATACTATTATGATGGCATTCATATAGATATGGACACATACTAGAATAAGTCTTTTAAGACCCCCGATTTCTTATGTCAGGGAATTCCAAATCTTCGAGACCGTTGTCAAGTCACTTTTGTGTTATGAAATAAATTTCGGTATACTTTAACAAAAAAATTATTACATGAAGTGTTTTACTCTGATAAAAAAAAACTCTCCCCGTTTCCATATTCTGTAAGTGTTCAGGCTGAATTCTAAAGTTTGAAACTTAACTTTGAAAATGTTCTTTAATGTGGTAAGGCTGCGGATGCTAGTCGACTCTTCATGTCATGAAGTGCATACGGAGAGTAATAAGCAGCGGGCAGACCGGGTAGAGCGGTGAGTGCCGGGGCCGATAAGGGTGCTTTGTAAGGATAATACCTGAGTGCGGAATTGGGGCTGAGAGCTGACGGTAAAGTTGGCTTAGGAAACCCTGCGAGTGTACCTCCCTGCAGCGTCGCCGCTGTTGGGTAGTACATGTAGTAAGCACTAAGTTGAGCATTTAAAGATGCCGCTAATTCGCTCGCCGAGTAGGACGATGAATTCTCGTGGTTTTGCTGTGTATGTGTCCGTAGGTGTTGAAGGAGTTCTTCGCTGGAGGCGAACCGTTTGCCGCAATTCGTGTTGCCGGACACCCAGTTGCACACATGTCCATGTTCTGTTTGAGCTGGAGCTGGCAGGGAGCTGAAGGGTGGATAAAGGTACGGCGTTAGGCCCGCTGATGGACTACTGGCTAAGCTGGTTGGTATCGGACAAGCTGGAAATGGTGCCCCTGGTAGTGGGAATGCCAAAGGCACGGCGCCGGGTAGTGGGTAGCTATCGTGACGGCACTGGGTGCAGCCGGACGCGGCAGATGCGACTGCGTGTTGAGAAGCCTGGCAGTTGTTACAGTACGGATCCCGACAGATTGGCATGAGAGTTGTGGCACCGTCCGCCGTTTTGACACGAGCGTATCCCGGGGCAACGAGAGGGTTCGAATCGGTCTTATTTAGCCCCGCAGAGTCCAAATGATGGTAATGACTAGACAATTGCGACGAGCATCCACAATTGTGAGCCGAACTAAACAATGGTTGTCCAGGTTTATAATAAGCTAGTCCTGCGTGAGATGTTAGGTGTGCAGCAGGCAACATTGGCGGGGCGTGGCTAGACTGAATCGGTACTGAATGTGATTTGAGTTCTTTGCTACTCTGATGAGAAAGGTCCGAATGTATAGACGAACAGCCGAGGCTGATTCCTGTACTGTGTGACGTCACTGTGTCGGTAGCACTAACAGTCGCGCTACTGTTCGTGGAATGTTCGCTGCGAGATTTTGACGGTGAAACCGATCGGCTCGTGAATGCGGTTGCACTGGCGATGGGCTTTGATTCGGCGGTAGACAACGGTGACGTCCGATGGGAGTCTTTCCCGATGTTAGAGAACGATTTTCCGATTGAATGTTCTTCTCGTTTAACTTTGAATAAATCGAATGGCTTCTCATCCGATGCAGCAGTCGCGCCTTTCTCTGGAGATGACTTCCCGCATCTTGAATCGTGCGGTGTGCTCGGTGTCTTGGCGTCAGCCGTGTTGTGTGGAATATCTGGTTTACCGATACTTGAACAAGTCTGAGCCAGGAGTGCAAGTGGACTCTTTTTGGCATCCAACTGTAAAGAACAAAAAAAAATAGAAACCAAAATATTAACCATGGTATAAGAAAAAGAACATTTTTACTGTATTATACCATTTGCTGATCGTTGCAATTTTAATCGGCAGACATTCTGCCATTTTTAAGGGGGGAGTTTTATCTTTATTATTTGGGAGGGGAGGGTATAAATATTTCACCTTAACCATATCATATACAAGGTTGCCCAAATAGTTTTGATAAGACTTTACGGTCACATGCTCAGCTTCGTCCTCTGTTTAAGTTAAACTTTAATCCAACCTTTACTATTCAAAACACCGGTACGTATTCAATACATATAGAACGCTAAACCGACAAATATATTGCGAATATGTAATAATAAAAAAGAAAACTTATTTGCTTGAAACACTTCAAACCTCGTGACATAAAATATTATGGAATGAAAAGTGCAACTACACCCCAACTGTTCAGAATGACTCATGTTCGGAAATACCAAGAATTCCAAAGAAAGATAAATCGAGTTGTTAATATTGGAGTCTTTGTTATTATAATGAAAAATGAAAATTAAGTGGGCGTATAAATTCTACCATTGTTTAGGCGAAATAAACACATCTTGATAAATTTTGGATATTGTATTTTCAGTTGCTATATTGTGACAAAAATTACGTTATTTATTTATGTTTTCATTTATTCGATAGCTACTTGGTTTATTGACAATAAAATCGTTAAAAAATCGTGTTATATTCTAACGGAAATGCTGTTTAATTTTGATATTACTCTCATTACGAAGTGTACAGTATAAAGTTACCAATAACCGATAATATGACCAATTATAAAGTATTAAAATCAATTACTAAATCCAATTTCGAAATATAAGACATCTAGATGGTAACTTTATAAAACGATACAACGGACCATAAACAAGAGTCACTATGGCGTTGTCTTTTCAGGGGAAAGATAAATACTTATATATATATATGGAAATTATAATTTGTATTTTAAAAACTGCCCGACCACAAAAATAAATTCGACCCAACAGAGTTACAGCAAAATAATGCAATTCAAATTTACTGTAATTGTTATTATGTATGAAAAAAGAGTTTCTTTGCGGAAAATGTGCCAACATTTAGTTTATCATTTATCGAAAAATTGAAATGTCATAAGGATACTCCCATATGGAAAATACCTCGGTCTACAAACTCTTTGCAATATTCACTCTACGGTGCAAATTCACTTCAATGAGGGACCTACCCCAAATTCATTAATCACATTTCATCGATTTCAAAAGTTCAGGGACAAAAACAAAGTTTCCCCCAATGACCGAGTCTGAACTTTATCCCCTCTCCCGACCCAACAAATTTTGATTCATTTGAAAAGAACGTAAAAAGTACAAAAAATAGTTGAAGATTAAACAAAACAAGTACAGACTTAAATGTTTATTTTCGAATGTTTACTCTGTAATTTATAACTAAGATACGATAATGTCGGGATCGGTACTTAAACGTATAATTTAAGTTAAAACTTTCAACACGGAACAGGAAGTTCTTTGAGGGTTCTACAATTCCTTGGAAAAATAAATAAAATCTGTTTTTAACTGTTTGTCATATACTGTGCTATGTACAACAACATTCTGAATTTTTTCTCACTTCTTTTTAACAAATTCTTGTAAGTCTTTGACATTATTTAGCGAATACTTTGACGAACAATGATTTTTAAAAGCTTTTCCATTTAAATTGCTTTGACCAAAGGATCTGAATTTCGGGATAATAGAGCAGCAAACAAATAAATAAATAGTGTTCAACTTCAAAACAAAAATTATAACAAGTAGGAGAATATTTTAAGACTTGAAGATTTAACTTACCGTAGTTGGAAGAGGATCCAGGGGTTGTAAATATTCCGTATGCATGATAGATTGTGTACGAGCTGTAAGCATGACTATTTAGAAACACAAAATCTTCTCTATTATAATTGGCAAAGTTTGCCTTCCCTCTCCAGATAACATTCAAATTTTACTATTTGTAAAAGCTGTATGCGTCCTCAAAGACTAAGCGTGGAAAGAAGAAAATTGTTTCAAGTTGAGAATGAAAGCGACGAATGTGTAATTGACAGCGCGTGTTGTTAGAATCCAGTGTGGTCTTGACACGACAAATACGGCGAGTAAAATGATTACCCGGTCTTCAACACTCGTTGCGGAAAGCAATAGCATTGTACGAGGGGATTTAGATTGTAAAGGCTGCACCACACACTAAGTCTTATGAGCTTGCCGCATTGCTAGACAACACACAAAACCGCCAATTTACCGCCGACACTTTCTTGACAAACGTTCTATAACAGCTCCGCGTGAAAGGCCGCTCCATATGACCAATAGCGATCCGTCTTCTGTGACAACTCGAGCTCTCATTGGCTGTCAGTACAGAGTAGCTGTCAGTCATCAAAAGTGATTGATATGTGATGATATCATGTGATAGAAACCAGCCAATGGGATTTGAGGTTGTTAATTCGCTTTGGCGAGCGTACAGACTAGGCCTATAGACCATAATCAATCAATGAATTGTCAGACTCTTGTCAATTTCGCCTGATTTATGTCAGCAATTCAAGCTTGTTGATTTCAGAGGGCAAAAAGAAAATAAGAAAGAAAGAAAAAATTGGGAGAGAAGTATAATATACCAAGCGACGAAATTATGTCTCTTCAGAATAGGGATTTGGACGTGTGTTTAGGAGATAAAAATCCCTAGGACAGTTAACTGGCGACGAAATGAATATCGGGGAAAATTTACAAAGGCAACGTCCGCGTTGTGTACTTTTTTAACTCCTGTTTTTGACTGTTGTATACAATTTAAGGTAGATTAAAGAGGGTCAGGTGTAGGTACACAAAGTAGTTTTTATACCTTTAACACGTCGCGGAGTTTGTTCAACTGGGTAGTGTAAACATATATCACTGCTTAAAAATAAAAAGAGGGAACTGGTTTGTCGGTGTGGTGGGAAAATTGTTTAATTATTAGTGAATGTACGGTATCATATTGGGTATATTTCTCTCACTCCCGTCATACATATTTAAGATTCAACAACCGCATACGCTGATGTTTGTTTACGTTTGATTACATGACATTTTCACCTCATTTTCCTTCTTTATATTTCATTGATCTTTTTGTGTTCTTCTTCTTCTTCTTATTAACGTTTTTTTTTTCTTTTCTTTTTGGTAGCTTGATCAAGTTGGCTATTCCGAATGGCTACTTACCTGTGCGAAGAAACTGACGGGATGAAGACACATGGAAGAGTTTAATATCCAAGTTACCCACAAACAATATATGGTGAGCTTCCACAAAACCAGAGGAAAAGAGCGCCATTCCTACATCAAATTACCAATTAAAAAGGTGCTTGCAAATAATACAGAAACAAATTGAGCTATGTTATTTAGCATTACCAACGAATTAGTGCCAACGATATTGTGTTTTACCAGTGGTGTGATGTTCTGAAGTTTGTTAATCTTATCTACGGTTGGTGTGATAAGGTTGAGCATATGGGTCTCAAATCACGGACACATGGTAGTTTTCTCATATTGATCGCTATGCAGGCTGGATTATAGAGGCTAATGTACTTCTTATCTGTAAGCCTATCTTTGTAGGAA
>JAIPMN010021078.1:0-15247 GCA_020650975.1 Apostichopus californicus | reverse complement strand
ATATATACGATACACAACCCTTTACGTTATCACTGTTAAGTATAAGAGAACCCACAGAAAATTGCACAAAACTCAATTTTGGCCCATAGGTTTCATGTCGTGTTTTATTATAATATATTTTATTTTATGAAAATTTTAATTTTATTTGCCTGATTTGAACCTTCCAGGTGAGAGTTTGGTGTATTAAAGTAAATTAGTTATTTTAAAAGTCAAGTTTGTCGAGTTTGTGGCAAAGTTCAACGCCAACTGGCAGCCCAACTTGCAGCCCGGCCAAATGCAGCCCAAGTGCGTGCCGGTATATATCAATTTGGACGCGATTCATCATAACTTATTTATATTTTAAAATAACTTCTACAAGAAACTTTCATCCAATCCGTGTTCGGATTACATAGAAGAACTATTCTACTTAATAAGTACTTTGTCCTCGGATCAGCTTATTGAGCATGTATCTGTCCGCATCCCTGCACGACACACAAGCCAGGTGTTTTCTACACACTAGCCAAGTTACATAAAGTCCTCAAGCTTCTTGAAATGAAAATCTCTTCTTCGACCCGTCCTCGTGTGCTCTCCACTGATTTGAACATTTCCCAACGCTGCACCACCATGTTATTTGACTTGGGGAAATCACTCGAGTTTTCCCCTCCTGGTAGGCCAATTATCTCCTGCAAAGGTACTCTTATTGAATATTTATCTGGTTTTGTAGATAGTGTACTTAAACCGCCACTGCTACCTTTCCTTAAAAGCTATAGCTATATGACACTTCACAATTCCTACGAATTCTTCAGGACATTTAAGTCCTTTCCGGTTAATGCCCTGCTTGTTACTATGGATGTTATAAGTGCCTTGTATTCTAATATACAACATGAAGAAGGTATATCGCTGCTTGCAAAACGTGCGCTCAACAAATGGCTTTACCCTACCTTTTTACAAACGATTTTTGATCCATCTTTGAATTTATACTACTAACTCATTATCTTTTTTTGGTGTTAAATGAGCAATTGTGATACCCCGAATCTCGTTAACAGTGAGGTGTGTGATAAACGAACTTATGATGAGTCCCAAAAGGACGAAAAGTGGAATTTTTCTGGTGTGTTGATCTTTATCAATTTAATATATTTCTGTCATACAACTTGCTACACATTCATTCATAATAATAATAATAATATCATATTTAATACAGCATATAGGCCTAATTCAGAGTTGTATCGAATCGCTTCATTTTAAGGTCGAATCAATTTCAGTGATTTTCCTGATTCGATTAAAGTCATTGACACGGGTCCCTGTATTATCTCTTATTGTTCGAGTCACATCCCACTTTTGATTTTGTATTTAGTGGTTCGTGTCATAACTCTTTACAACACTGAAGTAATCCGCAACAATGTGTGGACACGAATTGCATAGCAAAATCATTAAAAACGAGATATCTTATCAGCACATGAAAATATGGCCTACGTGATAAACTTGATATCTTACCTGATGACAAATATGCATGCATGCACAGACTAGCCGGGTTTTGTTTACAGCCCGTTACAGTTCAAGACGAGTGGTGACTTGTTGCAACCAACTGACGCAATGTTTTGTAAACACATCGACTCTATAAATATATGACTTTGAGTAGCAGCATCGTGTGACACAAATTTTTTATATTTACAGAACGATACGTCAATAAAATAGGAAGTTTGAACTGCATGCATTTGATGTTTATATTGAATGATAATATCTATAGTTCAATAGTAAAACCAATATAGAAAGAGAGATAAGAAAAATATTACCAGGTCAGTAAAAGAATCAATGAATATAGAAGGTTTCAGTCACTATATAAAAGTAGCGTAAATAACAACGTTACGGGCAGTCTGTTTATAGTACAGTAGTGGGAATGACGAAGCACAAGTATATAACTTGTCGTCTGCTCGAACACTTAAGATATTATAACGTGTCGTCTGCTCGAACACTTGGGATATAATAATAGCCTATACATATGCACCTGCCGGGAATGTTTTTTGTAGAAGTTTATAGAAGGTAAGTCTGTGTATTTCTATACACGTTTCAAGAAATGAAACTGGTTTTTATTTGTTATATTGCCTAACATTTCCCGCCAAAACTGAATCATCACGTTTTACCCCCTCTTTCTTTAATTTTTGTCTTTGGCAATCCTATAGTTTCAAAGTTGTAGATACAGGTTTATCCTAATTTGCATATATTAAGATGAAGGTCTACAGCTTCATCGAGGCTTACCTTTTAAATCCAATTTAAATTCAATGTGGGTTGCAAGGATAGGCAGGGAATTTTGGAGGGTCTCCAAACCAAAATCATTGAAAGGACAAGAAATTGCAGAGATTTGTTAAGTAAAAAATTGTGATGAAATTTAGAACATCAATTACTTCACCAGTTATAACACATTTTTTTGTGCATAATGCATCCTTTATGACATTGAAGTTTCTCAAATTAAGGGGAGGGGTTACTTCCTCCCCGTATGGCTCTTCCCCATGCGACAACATTCCCAACTGGAGGGTCTCCTAACTATGAAGATTTAAATTGGGGTAACTAAGCAACAACAACAAACGAATAGCAAAGATTGCATTTTCACAACAGTACTGTTACCAGTTTTAAGTTGTTGCCGCATTTATTAATAGTTCAACCTAGTTCACAGATTCATTGACATTTTACCTTTAGCCTTGAAATGTGTAGGCCTACTAGGCCCTATAGGCTATACGTAGTAAAATATGTTAGTCAAGAGACAACTGCTCGTAAAGAGTAACTTTACATTCAAGGCTCGGACAAAAATGATTCTGAACTTCAACAGTCTTACATTTTCCTAGATGAATAAATAAATAAATAAATACAAAGTACTGTCTCGTGTAACTTTGGAATGACTTTTATGACAGAAAAACCGTGAACCGATTCATAATGAAGGAAAAGATGTAATTTGCAAAGTTTCGTTATGACTGACGCACAGGTGATTATAGGCTAATCTATATATCGTGTTACTATGATGATATGGCATAATGTGCAAGTGTGGCAATTCTAGGGTGCGCCACAGTAGGGATATAGAGGATAGCATCGGTATACGTAATTGATTTAATTCTGTATAGCCCTGTATGCTCGAACAGTATGTAGGCAATACAAGTTCCCCGTTAACAGATAGAGTTATGAAGTTCATGTCTGATCTTGTACGTCGCATGTCTGTTATTGACAATAATAATCACTCGTTACCACACATCATGTAATATGTGCATAATGTCAACGCGAACATTTCGAAGTAATTCGTTACGTCCCGCAATAATAATAATAATAATAATGATGGTGATTAATAACGTTCGAATATCCACCGGAAGGGTGCTCAAGACGCGGGAGAGAAAGAGAGAAAATAAATCAAGAGATTTTACATCATTATTCGCCTTAACATTGATGACAATCACAATCTCATTCGACTTTTATAAACTAGACGGGATATGACAACTTTTTGTATAGGCATGGCCTCGTCTTACTGCCATGACTAGTGATTTTGTTTAAGGGGAATGGTGGAAGGGGAGGCAGTTCAGTTGGGATGGGTGTGTGTGGGTGGGAGGGGGGGGGGAGGGGCAGTTATATGATCCAGCCAAACAAGCCTTGGCAATAATTCTGGTAGTCCGGACGACGTGAATCTTTAACGTCACAACCGGAGATCTTACTGCTTAAAATTTAGAAAGGCTTGATGTAATTTACAAACGCGATTTTCTCTCAAAACTTAGAAATCAAGATTCTTTTGTGAAGAGGCGTTTTGTAATTATCGGGTTTTGAATACGATAAATACGATTACTATACAATAAACTATTCTCTGAAGGGCTTTTTTGTTTGTTTTGCGAGGAACTCATCCTTACAGCTATCAGAATAGATCTTGTTCTTTACAGTAGACTATAGTCTTTATGCAGCTCCTGCATACATGAAGAATTGAAGTAAGTCCTAATACGTTCACCCAGCCACTTGTCTTGAATTTATAATATGATGTGATAAAGATAGAACATGCTACAAAAAGGTGCATCTTTCTACCTTTCGACCTTATATAGGCCTAATTTTAATTATTATTTATTTTAGTGTTTACACATGTACTAGTAAGGGATCCCTTGAAAATGAAATGAAAAGAGAAAGGGTTGCGAATAGGTACATTATCTACAGGATTGTAGTATTTGTTTTTATTTCTATCTGACGTAAATTACGAGTATATATAAGTGTCCCTTTTCTTGTTGATTTCTGTAGACGTGAGAGATCGTCAGTTAATTGACGTCAGAGATTGTAACTATAGCAATGTTCCAACGTAACCATTAGATTGTAATTGATGTTAAATGAGAGAGTAGTTTAATGTAGAGATTTAGTTTATGTATCGGAAATTCCCTTTTCGCATCTTTTAAATAATTAAGAAGGAAAGACTGTTTTATGCCATTCAGAAAGTTGATATCTTTCCTTATGTACTTCCCTTAATATGTAATCTTGATTTGTTAAAGTTCAAGAAACAAGATAAAATATTGAGTGCTTGTATAATGCTTCTACAGTCATTCCCGGTTTCATAATAATGAGTTCAAAATATGCTAAATCTATGGAATGCTCTTTTATTGCTAAATTGATTGCATTGTAAATATATCCTTTAAAGCCATGCAAATACTTTCTATTTTTTCTAATGTATCATGTGTTGAATCTGATGAACTGACATGTGTGTGTTAGACTAATTGTACAGCCACTTTAATTGTTGAGCCAAAGGCGCTTATAGAATCATTTTCTCCAATATTAAAAGTTTTGTTTAACGTAGGCTACAAAATGGGAGGGATTTCCCCCTTGGGCAGATTCGAATTACATATTTATTTAAATTGATATCTATCATTAACAATCAGGAGAGGCAGTCAAATTGTTACCATGGCAACAAAACAACTCCACGTACATGTTTCGTTGCGGTTGGATTTTTGCTAGAATACATTGTACTTCAAAGAAGACCATTGAACTTGTAAATTACTTTGGACGTAACTTGTAGAGAGTTTTTAGAAGTGTATGACAAATTTTGTCTCATTCAAAAAAAAGAAAAAAAATAGAACAGAGAATGAAACTAACAATATTTGCGGTTGGTCCTTACATTTCAGTATAGCTCTGTTTGCTTGGATACATATGAAAACAATTATTTTCAAACTAAGTTTTCTTATTTTTTTTAAATTTTCAAGCTAATAGCGGTGCATCCGTTTTCAAATTACACTTCGGGTAACCTTGGATTTAATTTAATTTAATTAAACATCATTGATATATATTTATATACATATGTATATATAATTATATAATTGAAACGGTAATGAGTTGGAAAAACTTCCAGCCTCCACCGGGATTCGAACCCGGGCCTCCCTCTTTATATGCAGACACCCTAACCAACTAGGCCATGGACGCTGATTGTACGTCCAGCGGTTCGAAACCGGTAAGGAAGGTCGTAATATCCACTGTAGGCGTTTGCCACCTTCATCGAACAATACTAGTTCTGTTTTGGTGACATATTTTGCCTTACTCTAGAGATCAATCAGGATGCTAACCAACTCGAAATCATTTGTGATTCCTAAAGCCGGATCTCGAAAGAGATACTTTAACACACTCTGTTAAATGAAATGGGGATGAACGACCAATGCAAATTAATTATTAAAATTAATATAAATAAAGCCTAACGTCTTAAGGATACTCAAAACCGGGATTACTGTCCCGGATGTTACGCGTGGGAGGATTTGGCCCGAGGTTCAACTATTGAGTACCCCTGGAATATAACATTACAGTTATTGATATCACTTTGTGAGGTGCTCGACTTAAATGTTAAATGTTCAATGGTACATGTATACGGTAGTCTGATTTGAACACCAAAATATAGTAGATCATTAACATTCTAAAACGCAAGCTGATAAAGTCCAAAAATAAATAAATGTATTTATTACATTTTATATTCGTCAGTAGGCTTTATTCTGCTGATGAAACTAGAGTACCACATTTCCCCATTAATATCCTGGCAAACATCAATAACATAATAATATATATATCTATAACATAGTGTACTATAGTAATGTACATAATTATAGATATTAAACTTATCACAAAATACTGTCACTTAAGCGAACGATTATAAGCTGCAACATTGAATCTACAATGACGAAATCGATGCTAGACTATATTACACGTCATGCATAAATGTATGTACCTTAGCATCTTCCGCTACATGATGAAAAAAAAGAAGAGCAAACACTCACCAATTTATTTCTCTTGCTGATGTGTTTGGCGTTCGATGTATTTCTGAATTTTGATGAAAACTGAATCTTTACTTTATCCCTTTTCTCAAATAGGATACATTTTCGTCAATCATTCTGTGTTTATGGAGGTCATAAAACTTTTAATTAAATATTAGCAGTGCGCCGAAACTACACACGTAAAGAAGCTCATCTATCTACTACACACGGACTGGCCAACCTCTCAATTACGCCCACATCAGCAAACAGCATTTTTGCTTCTTAATAGCTCGGTGAGGTCTCAATCGAGATCGCTAACTTCTACTCGAAACGAAACTATACAAGAGAAACAACACAAATCCACAAATTAAGCGTTAGATTTCGCCACATTAATTTTATTTTTTTTCTCGAATTTCCACTTGTTTGTACTTGATGAACTTGATGAACACCAGAAAGCCTTTTAATAGATATATAGATATTGGCAATACTTCTATATACTAAAACGAAATTCAATGTGAGCCCTCTTTAAACCAGTCTATACGTGGGTTATGATGATTTATAAAAAATGAACCATATGTTTCGTAGTAATATTTGTGACTGTTAAAGTGGCCCTTGTTACGTAATTTACACGCTAAATAATGTGAGTAAAATTAAACGTTGTAACTTTCTTACCATTAAGTGCACAATGTTACTTTACGAAGCAATACCGACACTTTTAATTTAAACTGTTTTTTGGTTGTCTTCGTGTGTTCGATCAGAACTTTTATCGATCAGCAATTTAACCAAACCTATCAAATATTGAACTCAATATAAAATTGCTAACCGGTCAAATCACAAGCATCCTGGTAGATTGTGCCTTCAAAGAAGGTTAATGGACTATAACAATAAATCTGTTTGAAGTAATTAGTATCATTTTGTCGCCAAGATAATTTTATATAAAATGGTGTCTTTTGTTCTTAAAAATATAGAACTATATTACTTCAGGGCGGGCAAAAAAGAAAGAAAAAAAGTTGGCATGTTGAATGGAATTGGGGCTATAGATAGGATACTTTTAACTTCGATTGATGAACTTTGATATTACATTTTATATTAAATATTTATATAAAATGTCAATAAACTTTAAAAATTACAATACACACTTTATAAGAAAATTAACCCAAATTTCACAATTGCTGTTAACAATACCATCCTGATACATTTAAATGTAGTTTTTTTTTCTGATCGTGATATCATGATTTTAAAGAGAACTAAATAATATACTAAAATACTTAACGTTATTTTCATGATATAATTATTGTTCTTTGGGTCAGAAAAAACAACAGGATTCCAGATTTACGTGTTATTGTTTCCTGAGGTTTTTCTGGTATGGCTCGTTTTCAACAATATCAGTAAAAGTGACTCGCGCAAAAGAAATATTTAAACGCGTGCAATAATAGTTTTTGTTGACTGTTTGCGTATATAATCACTTTTATGTAACGTTTTATGGGGTCTGCATTGCTAACGTTCCATGTCAGCGGAACGCATGCATATACCCTATGGAATAAAATATATTTTCGTATTTCGTTCCAACCATTATCAACAACAAACATTGTTTTAGACACTTATCATAAAGATAAACCAGAACCCCCCCCCCCCCACCACACCCTCACTAAGACACGTCTTACTTCCTTACATTTTAATGTTTCTCCATATAACACACTGAAAAGTTGAGCAAGCTTAAAACAGAAGCCATGCAGCACAGATCAGCCACTAATGCCTGCCTGCTTGCATGCAGGCAGACAGGCAGATGTCAGGTTTCATGTTTACTCTTGAACTCTTGAGGTACGGGAGGGAGCCGAGGGTTGGAGATCAGGGTAGGAGATTCATCGCTCAGCGTATTTGTATCATATTACTGTTATGATATATTTAAACTATATTTAAGCATTTTACTTGTCCAATATAAATTAAAGTTCAGTACACAAATTAACATAGGCTATACCGTACAGTTTCTACCATACTTTGTTAATTGCATACATAAGATAGCCTATGTATGACATACAACCATTATCAAAACGTGACCCAGATTGCACCATATTGAGGCTCTTCTTGTCAACATCACACTTTTAATCTAAAATTGGAACACATGTATTCATCACAGATGAAAATATCGAATAAAAGGACTACATCAGTAAGTTTTTAGTCGAATGAAAGGTATTTAGTTCATAACAGTTTGACATTAAACGATGCTTTTATCGTCAAACAATTGCCTGGGGATTCCGTGTATGAAGTTATTTTAAATTATACCTTTCTTTGTTTCTATGTACGTAAATGCAGAGCTGAAATCTCTTTGTTGTCAGACCTTAATGCTTTATAGAAGGGAAGTAAAGTGATTGGATTTTTTGCCTGCAAAATCTTCGAGTGGATGCAACATAAAGACCTGGATAGATGCGTTCTATATTTCGTGCATTTTTGCTCGTCAAGAAACGAGAACATGTAACAGTCACTACATTTGTAAGATATATGGACATGTTGAGTGGTTAGATGGTAAAGGGGGCGGGGGGGGGGGTTAGGAGGGGGATACATATCACACAGGTTCAGAGGTAAGCCCTTTGATTGGTGTTTCAAAAGATTTGAAATAAAGGAACATATAATATGGGATAAAAAATTAATGTATTGTTATTTTTCTTTTCGAAAATGAAGAGGGCCTGATGACATTATTCTTCCCCGGGCACGATCTGTCTCTCTTCGGCCCCTTGTCTCATATCGCAAGTCTCATTTGCACATTATATTGTTATATTATTATTATTATTTTGGTATATGGAGTAACCTACAATAGATAATACATGCACATAGTGCAAGAATATGAGTTTTATAAGTGTGACACACACAGGACGGCGGAACCAGTCCGGTGGGGGGGGGGGGTGGGTGATATGTTCCCCCACTTTTGGCAATCCTAAACATTAGCAATGAAAAATCCAAACGATAGCAGACATATAATTCTTTTAAAGTAAGAATATTCGGCTATATCTAGTCAAATCGTTTTTCAGTGCTGGTGCTGCTTTAATAGCCTTCATAAGAATTTGTTTTGGCTTTTGAATTCATAGCAAGACGCATTTCGAGAAATTGTGGTCTCATTAAATTGATTTGGACCACCTTTATATACCGTATATCCTACTGTACTTTGTTCCCCAAAAAATATGGAAATATAGAACACCAAAGTTAATTATATTATAAGAAAAAAATAGCCTATATTAAAACCTATAGTAAACAACGCAACATAAAACTCTTTAACTAATGTAACGATATGCAATTATAAGGCATGCATTTTATAGTCTAGTTAAGTCGTTTATAGTCCAGTTTAGTCGATTTATAGTCACATACGGTAGTTGTTTAGTCGTTTTATAATTCTAGTATCCAAGCTGCAAGTGCAAGCTTAAGATTATACAACAAGTAACAGTACATGGGTTTCAGTGCCCTTTACCTACTTGGCCCCCCCCCCCACCACCCACCGACCCTCCCCTCTTTCCCGACGCGAGATCATACAGAGAAATCGATATTGGGCATCAGGTAATTCCTCTGAAACATTGAGTGTAATATATTTCACCTTTTCTTTTCCTTCTTATCAAGACTTTTTTACACTTTTAGAATCTATCATTGCATTCACGCATGCGCATATACAGGTACACTAACAAGTGCGTTACACCTGAGTTCATGATCTATGAAAAGTGTTATAGTTACCATGGAAACACTTGGCGGTTTCGTTGGGTTTGTCCTTTGGGCAGTGGCACACCAAAAATAGCAACATTTATCTAGATAAATCTTCTTTAAATAACGGTGTAAGATTAGAGTAACCGCTATTTTAAGTGAGCAAATTAATCATTCCTTGTCACAAAGAAGAGAACTTTTTCATATGGTTAGGGCTAAGAAGTAACGCAAACATTACTTTATTCTGTTTCAAAGTAAAAAGAAAACTCCCAACGATAATATACTTATACGAATACTTCTGCATGGTGGAGGTTCTTAGGAAGCGTTTACTAATACGTTGATATTCAAACTGTTGGTTGAATTGTTTAGTCGGGTTGATGACGTCAAAAAGCACCTGCCGCTTAAAGTTCAGTAAGACTTTTGTTAAGTCGCTTGTTCATGGTAAACATAGTGTCTCTGTGGTTACTTTTATGTCATAGAGTTTTTTGAGTTGAAGGTACAACGCTGGCAATATTTGTTCAATGATGTCCACACGCAGCTTTGTAGCCCTATCCAAGATGAGACGTTTGGTAGATTGCCGAGTGTACGATGTTTCAGTCGGAATCATCAAGTTTGGTCCAACCAAGTCCCAACCCCCCCCCCCACCCTCACCACAAACGAAAAGGGAAAAAATTGACCCCATACCCACGGTACTTCTTTTATCTCTGTAAATAGACGTCTTTTACGAATTTAAACGTATAATGAGTAAAATTACGTATAAAACCTTTCACATTGTAATTTCTTTGTGATAAAAACAAATAAATAAACAAACAAACAAAACCTCCTGGCATTGCATGCATGCATGTGCAACATACTTCTATTCTGTCCTAACTGCAGGATAATATTTAAAAAAATCAGTACGGTTACCAGTTGCCAGTATAAAGCGAGAATTTTGATGAGACACATCTGGATAACTACCTAACAAATTCAATAATTGTAATTTATCTGTGAAAACAAGTCAAATTTATAAGAAATTATATGGCAAAGGAAAGGACAATTTACTTGCCTGAGCAATATAGACTTGATTTAAGGCGGTATTTTTCTTCTTGCTAGTTGATCAAATGTCCTGACAATATTGTCAGAAAGAATATGAGACCGGTTCCCCAAGCAACAAGAATCACAAACACCTTAATTCAGTTACTAATTAGCGTGTAAGAAAATTGGAATCTTAATTCGGTTTGCTATTGATTCTCGAATGTCCTTGTTATTAAAGTGACTCAGCTATAATCATCATACGTGTACCCACATTAGAGTGTGTGTTTGTGTGGTTATTATGGTCATGTGTGGTATTACCAAGAAAACTTTCCTCGGCAAGGTGAATCCCCGTGTGTTTATTTGCACATTAATGGTTCCCATTGTTCAGATTGTAAAGGCGATGTTTATTCATAAGTTGCAACATTATTTGTTGATACAAATGCCACGTCTTTCTAATCAGTTATTCAGATTTCTGATTGAAAGCAGTTGTTTGCGCTTTTCATATTTTTATACTAATTCTACATTTATAGGTCTATAACAAGTTTGCGTATCGGGATGAAGGCTTTAGTAAACTAAACTATATTAACTGTTCTTTTATTGTTATAGGGGTACATTATAATTAGCTGTCGATTAGCCTTAAATATGTGTTAAATCCGGCAACAACGATCTTCCGGCCGATATCTGTTTTCTTTTTTTCAGAACAGCAAATCGCCGTAACATGGCATTGGCACTATACTAGGAAATATTAGGTTCATGGTTCAGAGTTACAAAAAACTGATAATAATCATATGGGTGAGAGAGGGAGGGGGGGGGGTGGGAGAGATTTGTGACTGAATAATCATGTCGGTATCTCCATTCCGGTTCTGGTTGCTTTGCATAAATAGAAGGAGGAAAGAATAAAAATATAAGTCGACATGCTTGTGTAAACTGTAATGATTTGTCTAGTATACGCCACAGCAAGTTTTCGGACATTCCTTCATCGATCTATATTTCTATAACTATATACATTCAGTGTCTTTGTCTATGCGGGAGGCTGAATATCTGCATAACTTGTGACATCAGCATTTAATGTACGAGTGCGTCCCTACGCCTATACAAGATAGAAATCTGTACTGATGTTTTTCTTGGGGGGGGGGGTGGGCGGGTTAGAGGTTCCAAATGTGAAAGATGGTTTTTAAGGACATGTCATGTCCTACTGAAATTGACCATTCTAAGGAATATTGGTACTTGAATTGATAACGCTCAACTTAGGGATTGATTGGGAAATAAAAAAAAAACTTCGTAATTACTGACATACACACGAAGGTATAGCAAAGGCTGACCTATGCCGCAGATTGAAGGAAATACCCGAGAACCTGCTATGGTCATGGCAACACCGGAATCTTGATTTATTTATCTTGCAGATTTATTCTGTTTATAGTAAAAACATTAACAGCTTTGACTTAACGCTTCTTAAGGTGACATATGGTGTGTGTTTAAAGCCCACGCCTTAGTTACGCCAATACGGCGTCTCAAGGTGACCCACCCATGCAGCCAGTGACGACGCCGCTTCTCGCTATGTATATATAGCTGATAGGTCGATCTAGGTCAAATGTCAATTCGACACTATAAAGCAAAAAATTCCAGCGAGCGGTGTAAAGTCACCTTCATCAATTATCTTCCTTTGATTTCTCTATTTCCTTTTTAGACGGTTAATTGTTGGTAAGGAATATCCTAGGTAAAACATGAAGACGTACAAGAAAGGGGAGGAGAAAATTGACCCTACCTCACCCCACCCCACCCCACCCCACCCCACCTCACCCCCTCCCTCTCCTTCTCTTCTTTCAAGCTTAGTCAATGGTATTACATGGTTTGTAAAGACTCTGCAAAGATATTCGAATATAAATACCTTAAGAAAATATTATTAAACAAAAGTAGAGAAATAAGATATGACTCATAATTGACAAATAAGGAGAACTGTTTTAGAAAATGTATTGGAATTTTCGGTCCTCGTGGGACCTTCGTCAGCAATACTTGGCAGTGGAATGATAGGTAAAAAATGTAACCCGATGAAAGTGTGAAGCTAGATAAGTGTGAGTCCAATGCATGATGGAATTGGTACCACATAAACAATGACTATACAGGAAGCGGATTAAGGAACAAAAAATAGGAAGAACGGATTACATATATGTTTTTGGAACTGGTAGTTGTTAAGGGGTGGGTCCCAAGTCTTTGTTGAGGCCGGTGATGTGAGACTTAATACGAAAGATCCAATTGATTTTATTCCCTCTACGTCAGTTTGAGATTTGAAGTTTTAGGCAATTAAAATACCTTTTAAGTTTTTGAGAGAATGTCTATGAAGATTGAAATGTTCGGAAACGAGGAATCCTGCAAAGTTATCACAAATTGATTTTTTTTTGGTGATTATTAAACGTAAGCGGGAGCGAGAGCCTGTTTCACATATACACTGACCTTGATACATGTGAAATCATTAAAATATCGTGGACATCAAGAAAATGCGTATTGTGGAATATTGATAAGAATTTAAGTTGTGTGAACAGATTTTGCGTTTAATAAAACGTCAGCAAATGTCTTGTAGCAAGAGAGACACGGAAGAAAAACGAGGACGAAAACAGAGTTAACTCTGTTTTCGTTCACGTTTTTTCTTTTTACGTAAGGTCAAGCAATTGCTTGACCTTACGTAAAATATTCAAATGATCTTTATTAATGGTGAAGAAAGTAGAGAACAAAGCTATGAGGGAAACAAATTCCAGCCTCCAACGGGATTCGAACCCGGCCTTCCGCTTTAAATGCGGACACCCTAACCAATAGGCTATGGACGCTAATTGTATATCCAGAGGTTCGAAACCGGTAAGGAAGGTCGTAATTTCACTGCATGCGTTTGTGACCTATATCGAACAATACTAGTTTTGTTTTGGCAGCCGATTCACACAGAGATTACAGTAACTACTGTAAACCTTAAAGTTTTGTACCACAGTAAAACCTGGATCGTGCTGACAAATCTGATAAATCGTTAGCATGTGCTATTAAGTTTACAGTAAGAACTGAGAAAGTGTAATCCCAACAAATCCCAACAACTTGATTTGTTGGAATTACACATATCCTCAGTTCTTACTGTAATACTAATAGCACATGCTACCGATTTATAGCCGATCCAGTTTTTACTGTGGTACAAAACTTTAAAATTTACAGTCGTAACTGTGTTCTCTGTGTGTATCGGGCGGTATTGGTGACATATTTGCCTTACTCTAGAGATCAAACATGATGCGCTAACCAACTCTCTATATATATATGTGTGTTTCTTAACTGTATTATAACACTAAGGCTGTTGAATAAAGTCACAAGTTAAAAACAAAAAACTTTGAGAAATCGAATGTCAAACGACGAGGGACTGTTGGATTGATGAATGTGTTAATTTATTTTCAAATCATGATAACCTTGGGGAGAATCGCATATTTTCTCAACAAATGTCCTTTATCATACTGTCATCAATGATTGGATTGTAGAAATGAAGTTCGTGTATTGACATAAATATATTTGAGAGACTCTTCTGATCTCTATATCAATAGTTGTACACTCCGTTGGTCTGAAGGTGTATAGTCTGGATAACTCGTGCAATATGACCCGTGCTCGCTCGTTCCAATCGATCTATAATTTCAGCCACTTTGCAACTTCAAATTTTGTCTTTTCTCAGGATCCATTGTTTCCCATAATTTCGATCTTAATGTCGAATCTTCTGTCAAATCAAATTGAGTTTTAAGCAATTAGTTTGACATAAACTCTTCTGTTTTATAATGTCCAGAAAGTAGAAATGTATGTATTGCATGTATGTATGTATTTAAGACCATCCTGTAAGCAGGAACTCGAGAAGAAGCCTCATTGGCTTATCAAAGCCGCAAGCTGACCGAAGTCAGTCTCTTAGATTCATATTTAACGTCCATGATTTTGAATTGTCAATTGGCAACAACTATGTAACTGGACGACATACATTAATCTTGGCGTGACTCGAACTCGGGACCTTATGATTGAAAGGCACCGGCGTTAACCACTGAGCTAACACTCCGTGTGTAGCCTAATGTAGCATAACGTTAAGAAGTAACGAACATTCCTTAGCCTAACCAGTAATATATTTTGTTCCCGTTTCAACCCATCATTCTATATTGCGTAATACTCATATTCATACCGTCACGAATCACCTTCTTCAAGCAATTCAAGATTATGTAATTGACCCACTTACCGGTGTAAAACTCTGGATATTTTTTCGTCTTTAAAATCTCTTGAATCTGTGTTTTCCCCTGTCCCCTGCGCATTGCTTTCAGGTCGTTGTGTTC
>JAIPMN010021077.1:0-14464 GCA_020650975.1 Apostichopus californicus | reverse complement strand
GTTGATGCTACATTAATATTCATAAAAGGTCGGAACCAAGTGTACACAATGAACCTACAGTAATATTTAGATGCCAAGGAATCTCAAAACCTCTTGGTTTTCTTGTTATTTGTAGCTTCTTATGATCTTCTATATATTTTCTTTGTAATCTTCAAGCTAACAGCTAGAGCAGTGCCATCCCTGGAAGAGGATAACCGTCTCCTGCCCATGCTCAGCAACATCAGCAAGCAGTACCTCGGAGAAGACTACTCAAACAAAAACACCAAAACAGGATCTATCGCTTTAGAGGACATTGACAATGTTAGTAACTGATTCTTTGATATGTACTTATCGTAAAACCCTTGTAAACATGTACACCCTCACTATACATTACGTCAGATTCATGAAGAAAACTGCTCATGTTACATCATCGAAACCACAACGCATTTTTGCATTCTGGTTATATTTAAGTTTTGTATTAATTGTAATACAACTTGGACAATTTGAGCATCCTTTGGATTTGGAAAAAGGCAAATGTAAGGAAACTTATAGTGATATTAATTTTAAGCAAGTAAAGGCTAATTCTCGTCTGTGTATAATAGTGGTTTACAAAAATGTATCAGATGGGGGTTTTGTGGAAGGTTCTACATAAAGTTAGCTACTGTATTTTAAGCAGACTGTTAACATAGCCACCATTTTCATTGCACTTTCAAGAGCAACAGTGTAGTTTCATTTGCGTGTTGTGTGATTTGTTTACTTGAAATGAAGTACTCTGACATTTTCCTTATAGTTTAAGATTACAGGAGATTTAAGTATCTTAGATAGATTATAAAATGGTCAGCGGCCAAACATGTTACTTTTAGGTAACCATAGTTATCTAATAATATTTTGCTTTGTCAGTGATGTGTGGCATTTGTGTAACAACTGGAGAAATCAAGTCTGAGAAATCCTGAGTCACTCCTTAAATTTCCTTTCTTGTTTCTTGATTGATTGATTAATTAATTGATTGATGGATTGATTGGGTTTCGTCTGTTCCTTTTTACCAGCTGGCTAAAACATCGTATCCACTCTGCATGCGGCAGTTACATTCCGCTTTGCGTGAGGACCACCATCTGAAACATGGAGGGCGCCAGCAGTACGGATTGTTCATTAAAGGCCTTGGACTGACCATGGAACAGGCGTTAAAATTCTGGAGATTGGAATTTTCAAAGAAGATGGATGGAGATAAGGTATGAGACACAGGCTAAGGAGGTAACAAGGTATTCTTTTCATCATTGGTTTTGTAGCCTAATATGTTGTCTATATGGGACATTGGTTCCTAAGCTCTTAACAATACGTAGGTTGACAACCCTTTCACTGGGATGGGTGTGGATGAGTGGGATGGAGTGAATGAATGAGTTTGGAATTATTCTGATATGTCAACCATCGTCGTCATATCCTGGCATACTTTAACAAAACAGCATTGATCCTCTTACCATGCACTGTCTATATTTTCTTCACCCAATCAAACTTTTCAAGATATGATTATTTTGCCAATTGTTCAACCTTTTTAAAACTTTCTCCTTAGTTTGAGAAGCAGTATGCCTACAATATTCGTCACAACTTTGGCAAAGAAGGGAAGCGAGTCAACTACACTCCCTATAGCTGCATGAAGATCATTATGGGTACCCCTCCTGGCGCTGGGGACAACCATGGTATGACCTTCATTAGTAATCCTCTTTATATAGGTTAAGTCAAGTTAACTTTTCTGTTGTTAGGTAAGATGGTATATTACCACCCATCTGCAATGTACTTAAGGTGCGAGAAAGACACTATTTTCAAAACTTGTTGATGTCATAGTTACAAGTTTCATGTGTGTCCATAATGTTGGTCAAGGTACTTTCCAAATTGGAAGTTTTCCAGATGTTGCTCAGTTAATATGCAACCCTATTTGTTGTATCTTGTGCCAAAATTAAAAATGTTGATGAGTCCAATTTTAGTGATCTCTACAAAAACATGTAAGGCAACAATCAACCTTACATTCTCTATTCCTGTTTCAAATTATGCCTGTTGAATTTGGTTTTATTATAACCAGTCAAACTTCCTTCCTAGTAACTATAATCAAATTCTTTCAGTGTACAAGACCTCAAGCTTAAAGTAATTACCTGGTTTAATGATAACAAGCTTCATCTTAATGCTAAGAAAACTGTCTGTGTATTATTTCACCATCATCAAAAATTACTCAATCTTACCGATTTAGGCATCGTTATTCAGGATTGCATAATACCTTTCTCCCATTCTACAAAATTCTTTGGTGTAATTTTAGATACTGCACTCGCATGGGTTTCTCACATTAATGCTGTTTGTAACAAAGTAGCTAAAGGTACTGGTATTCTATATAAAGTGAAAGACTCCCTCCCGAAAGAAGCATTAATCTCTATTTACAAAGCACTTATTCTTCCATATATTTCCTACGGTACACTTCTACGGGGATTCTCCTTCCTATGTTAATAAGATTCATATTTTTACAGAAACGTGTTCTCAGAATTATTTGCGGTACTTCCTATCTTTCTCATTCCAGTCCTCTTTTTTATTTATTGAGAACATTAATGATATTTGATATCACTACTCATCAGACTGCTACGTTTATTTATCAATATCTTCATAATGCTCCCTCATAGTTTCAATAACTACTTCACAGGAAGGTATTTCTTTCCACTCATTCCCAAGGTTGAGCAAAAATATAAACAAATTCCATGAAAATGACTGCCACTGTGCATGAACCCTTACTACTCCAAGGCTGAGCAGGAGGCTTTGATTGTCAGTGGCTATATTATTGCTTTTCCTTATGACGATGTTTTCAGTTTTCATCAAGTTGCTAGTTCTTATAAGCTAAAGGGTTTCGTCTTTTTTTGCAGGGTGTCCATTTCGTCATACAGACATTAAGCTATTAAAACAGAGGCTAGCTTCATATAAAGTTCCTACTAATGGGATTGAACAGGTGAGTTTGCTTATGGCACGGGGCGGGTGTAAAGAGTTCTGAGGGGTGTCTACCTCAAATGTAGTGAGACCACCCATGTGCATGCTGCAAGGACAGCCATAATATACTTCCTGAACTACAGTAAAAATCACTAGTATTTATATTCCCTATATCTCAGCATCATGCAAATAAACACACCAGCTAGGGCATTACGGTCCCAAAGTCATCTTTCTCTAATCATTCCTCATACTAACAAAGTCATATATGGAGATTGTTCTTTCAGTGCAGCAGGTCCTAAACTCTGGAATTCTCTTCCTCATCACTTGAGAAATATCACATCTAGTGACACTTTTAAGAAGCATTTGAAAACTTATCTTTTTAGGCTTGAGTATGGGCATTAATCTTATTCACATTACATTGTTTTATTCACTTTACTGTGCCCATATTTATGTATATTTATATTTTTATGTTCTTTATTGTGGTTTATTACCCTGTCTTATATCATGTTTTACTTTTACTGCTGTTGTTATTACTTTTAGGTTTTCTTAAGTTTGGTAATTTTATATTCCAGGTTTTGGTTCTTTTGTACAGTGCTCTTGAGCATGTTTTATTTCATAACAGCACTTTAATATATGGTATTTATTATTATTTATTATTATAAACAAGGTTGAAAGTTTATGGTCTTGTATCAAGACTTTTCCACACAAATAGTTTTAGAACAGATTTGCAAGAGTTAAAGCTGGTCTCTGATAACTTGTCAAACTCACACACCTACATTCAATCAGTCACTCCCATGTGTTCCAATGAGGGTGCTGCGACAATCTCGAGCACAAACTGGTATCTTAATAAGTTAGCTCAAAGGTCTTTGATTTATACAACTGTGTTAAGAGAGGTGAGATTATGCAAATAACCTTAACCACTAGACCACAATACTTATAAGGCAGCTCTTTACCTCTATGCTCCCTGTGCTTAAGGCATTGAAGACTCAACCCTAACCGCGTGCCGCGCTCTGAAACGTTAACATTCCGTTGCTTGCAAGTGAAGTTGTCTGCTTGTCGCTACAAAATGCAGACAGTAATGAAACGCGATACCTTGTTATCTTTAGCTGGACCTGAGATGTCCATCGCTGTATCGTTTGTACACTGTGCTGTGGGTATTGACCGCAGCTGTTTGTACTGAATGTACACTAGTGTCTAATTACCGAAGGTAGCAAGCTGTGTGCGTATTTTCTGGGATTGATGGTGGTGTCTAACACTTCTGTTACACCTCATTCGAAACTAGGTCAGATTACCGGCATTAGGCGTTTCTTTTTGCGCGAGTCTTCACACCCTTTAAGAATACGTAGACCTGTTCAAATACTGAACTAATAGGATTACTTTTGCTTTTACCCATAGGATGGGAAGAGGAAGAGAAAGTAAAACTAGGATGGGAAGAGGAAGAGAAAGTAAAGCTAGGATGGGGATAGGAAGTAAAAGTAAAGCTCACAATATCCTGTTAGTTAAAGTGTCTCAGACTATACTACAAGTGCATTGCTAGTTAACATAACTTCAGTTACTTTAAAGTTTGAGTCATATCTAGGGAAATTTTATGCGTTGTTTTCGCTAATCTTTTGTAGGCCTCCCATTGAAGTACCAATCAGAAAAACCAAATTTAAACAAGAAAACCTTGGAAAATATTTCTCTATGGTTCAAAAGAATATTATGTAAACATGGCTGCAACTGAAAGAACAGTGTTAGGTGTGTTGGATATTTTTGGCTTTGCAAACTATAGGCCTCCCAGTTTAAGTGACAATCACATAAACCAAATTTAAACAAGACAATCTTGAATAATATTCTCTAATGTTCAATAGGATATTTATGTAATGCAAAGTTTTGCTCATATTGGAGGTAGACCTCTCTTTTACAAACTGTTGGGCTTTTCTTTGTATTGCATTTGTGAGAAAAATGGATCTTTTGACACTGTGTTTAAGACAAAATGAAAGATTGTTTTATTGACATTAATATTATATTTACTCTTAAGGTTAGGCCAAGTTGTTCAAGTAAATAATTCTTCTTGTTTTCTTTCTTCAATCCTGGAAGATTGCTGACTTGGTGAAGGGATACCACTATCAGCTTGCTTGTACCAAGTATTTTGAACTGACACACAATGTAAGTGACCTTTGCTTTCTTTAAATTTCTTTTTGATGAGTTTTTATCAATATTTTAATGGAATTAAATAATCAAAAAATGTAATAATATTAATTTAATAAATTTAATAATATTTATAAATTTAATAATAGAATAAAAGTTTCTTTTCAATATTCATATATTTAACCCCCCCCCCCCTCCGGGCCCAAGAAAGGAATCAAAAGATACCTAGTCTGTCCTCCTATTGTCAAGATAGATTTACAATTCCTCACAAATATTTTGTCTCTTTCAGAACAATCATTAACAGTAGCTTAGGCCTATTTTAGTCATACCCTTGCCTAATCTAGTTTGGATATAGGTCATTTCCATAACCAAGGAGACCACATATATGTAGTTATTGCTGTCACAGATGATTCGCAGTTTAATGGGAACTCTAAAGATATCACAACTTGGACCTGTAATTGACAACAAAAAAAACATATCAAGCTTCTGTAATCGTCTTCAAGAGATCATGCTGTAATTACCAACAGATTGCACAGATTTTGTTAAAGACAAAATATGTCCTAGACTTCACACAGCTGATGTCAAAGTCTTTGACAGTATTTTCTTGATCTTTTTTAATTTTATTTTGCAGCTGGATAAAGATGAAGCCAGCACATTGTCTCTGCAACATCCAAATCAATACTTTGATGCAAGCAGGGAAATTCTCTCTGGAAAGCAGAAAGATAGAGGTAACGCATGATATGTTCCGGCATGATAGTTTTCTACCCATGATACTTTTCTTCCCAGGGTCATAGCCATCTTAGAAGAAATATCAAAAAATTAAAAGTTTAAAGCCTTGTATTAAAAGGCAAGGAATTCATGCACCACTCTACAACAGTTACCCATTGGTTCATTGGTAACATGTCACTCCCCCACACACCCAAGTGTGCACAATTCCAATAGTTGCACCCTGGGTACTACAGCGTGCCACATCTGTGTCCCCTGGGGGACTTCCCATCAGGTGCAGCCACAGACTGGGCATGCAAGGACTGTACAAGATACCTCCCAGGTCCCCATTTACACACCTGTGAAAAGAGGCAATGGAGATAAAAGTGCCTTGCCCAAGGACATAACGAAATGGTCTGTCCAGGACTTGAACCTGCAAACCCTTAGATCACAATTCCACTGCCTTTTGACCTCTACTTTCTAGAATGAAATCAAATTGAATGTTCTTAAGTCCAATAGGGTCAAACACCAACTGTGTCTGGCTTTCATGCTTAATTTTCTGCTTCTACTAACCTGCTTACGTATTTTGCATTATACATCATTCACTCCCGATTTGTAGATCAACAGTATCCATAGAAACGGGAAAAAATGGAACATGGTGTTATCCAAAATGTACCGAGGCACTTATATTTCTGTTGCTGCTGCTTTGTTGCTATGACAATGAAGCACTGGCTGATAATACAATCACTGGAAACTGGATATACTTGAAATACATGAAATTGATGTAAATTGACCAAAATGATTATATCATGTTCCACTTTTTATTATAAAATTAACCTTTTCTGCCCTGTTTGCCTTTTTTCCCTATATATCCCAATTTTGCGTCTCCATATGGCACCCAGGGGGGCAGAACTTCCCTAACACATCCCTCTCCACCCTCAATTTGGCACTGCTGCAGCTTCTGCATAGCCCATCAAAACTAATGTATCACGTTCATTACAGGAATGTGCCCACGCTGGGCAGCACTGGGCGGCCCCGCCCAGCACTAAAAATTACTGCCCAGCACCGTCTTAAAAATCTTGAATCACGTCCAGCACTATCATCATCTAAAATCCCGACATTCCTAACATTATATGCAACATAAATTGGGCCACATGTATCCTCGTTTACCCCCATTTGTCAAATTCACGTAAACACAGGTGCGGAGATATGTAGTAGGCGTGGCTTTAATATGCAGCATGCAGTATCACACTACACTAGCTCTGTATACAACTTTACCTTGTCAATGTCAGGCTGGCAGTTGTAGCGCGAGTGCACCAGGTACGTAAATATGTCACCCCTCCTCTTAGACCCCTCCCCCAGGACAGCGATCAGTATACCCGGCACTCAGGAAATCCTGGGCACATCCTTGTCATTATCTACGAACCATCTTTCTCTATCTCTGGTACTGTAGACACCTGGAGGGTCTGTGAAAACATTTGGGGTTTTGGTGAGGCAAAGAGATCTATTCATGAAGAAAATGAGGTTCACATCCACTTTAACCCTAGAGCTGCAAAGGATTAATAAGCTGCCATACTTCACACAATAAGCAAAACATTAAAAATGTCTGCAATTGATTTCTCCAATGATGCAATTAAGTGAGAAAAGCAACTAACATCCAAACAAATGAAAAGTAAGGTAACTCTGTATGAACATATGCCTTTTATTATTCCGTACCGTTTTGATATACAAGGTTTTAAGGAAAAAAACGACAAGAATTGTTAACAAACCTCAGTTTACCCCTTTTAGCACTTAAAATATGGATATCATGCATTAATATGCAAAGAAAAGACAAATATTCAGATTTACATACATAGAAACAAACAAAATAAACATTGTTGGTGAATAGAAGCCTCTTCAAGGGTGTCCCTTACCAAAAGGAAGAAATCGTTTGATTTTTGCATCATTGTGTCTTATAATTTAATGCTCAAAATTGTAAAATTAATTTGTCAAAATTTATATTGCATGTAAAAAGTAACATTGCAACTGAAACAAACAATATGTACAGTATGAACAATTCAGTAATTTATGATTATTCAAACATAATGTTAGAATTTATTTTAATCTCTCTCCAAAAATGTTTTCAGGTGTTATAAATCTGTTCAATTATTTACAGTGCATTCATTTCATTTTAAATTGATCTAAATATTTTTCTCTTTAAGACATTGCCAAGGAAGGGAATTTGTATGAGATATCACAAAAAATAGAGGAAGTTGTGCATAAATTTGAATATAGATGAAAATTTCAGATTCTGTGAATAATAAACTCTCCTAGTAAATCTCATTGTAGCTATAAACTTTCAGAAACAAAACTTGTTCTACTCTATTCTTAGAAATTGTATTCCATATAAAGCAGAATACTGTTTTTATAGAATATTACTTTTAAAAGAGCAATCAACTTTTGGCCAGAATGAGTCTGAAAAGTACAGTAGTGACCTCTGGAGACTTGTTCTTGTGACAACCAACTAAACTTATTCTCCAAATGTACCATCTCACTTCTCGGCCTTACTAAAATAAGGTCAGGTATCTGTTCACTTTTCAAGGGAATAGAAATAACACAGTGATACCAACTAAACTTACTCTCCAAATGTACCATCTCACTTCTCGGCCTTACTAAAATTAGGTCAGGTATCTGTTCTATTTGCAAGGGAATAGAAAATCACATCATCATGATCAAATAGTCATACAGGGTAGGGGAATGTTTTTAAATCATAAGGAAAAAATTGGATTTGTATGATTTAACTCAGATTCTTTCTCAGGTTTGGTGTTATTTATTGTTATTTCTGCTAGATAAAACCCTTAGGCTGGTTTTAACTACCAATGTACTTGATTGAACCATTACAAGTTATTATTAAATAAACAGTTTAGCATTTTTTTTTTTAGTATTTCTCTTAAATTTATTTCAGTTTAAATTTAAAAAATAATATTTTATTTATATCAGTGATTGTTTTTAATTATCAAGTGATTTTAATCAAGACTTAAAACTGTGATTTACATTGGTCGAGCCCTCTGGTCAATCCCATTCTATATTGTGTTGTGGATCAGTACAGTGAATTCTGTTTGGTTTTCATGCTGAAGATCAATCTACAGTGACTTTTCTCATTTCATCTTTGTCTCTATTCATCATTCCCTTTGTGGAGGCAAATTTAAAGGCATTCAAGACTCGCCCCAAACCGCGTGCTGCCATCTGAAAAAGTTAACTTTCTGTTGCTTGCAAGTGACGTTTTGTTCGTGTCGCTACAAAATGCAGACAGTAATGAAACGTGATACCTTAATTGTTATCTTTTGGTGGACCTGAGATGTCTATCGCTGTATCATTTGTACACTGTGCTGTGGGTATTGACTGCATCTGTATGTACTGACTGTATACAAGTGTCTAATTACCGACGGTAGCAAGCTGTGTGTGTATTTTTGGGATCGATGGTGGTGTCTAACACTTCAGTTACACCTCATTTGAAACTAGGTCAAATTACCGGCATTAGACGTTTCTTTTTGCGCGAGTCTTCACACCCTTTGAACGCAACAATGGCACCTTGCAGACGACATGACTGGGGATCCAAATTATTATTTCAAGCTAACAAGTTCCAGATATTGAGACTTCCTTGTAGAAGTTTATAAAGTTATGTCAGATAAAGTGAATGCCACAGACATATCGTGTATGTCCTGTAAGTACTGAGATGTGGTTTTGGTATTTTATTATCCAAAGTATTTTCTATCCAGTTTTTTGGGCATTCAAGCTGTACGATTCTCAATCCTTCCATGGTCTGGGAAACACAGATTGACCTTTCAATTGAAAGAACAGTAAACAAGGATATTATTCGACTTTATCTCTCTTTCAAAGAACTTGTGAACCTATCAAGTGCCTTTTCTATAGGCTTTACAAATGAAATCATTTGGAATAGCCAGGAGTTCTTTAAATAGATTAAATAGGAGTTCCTGTATTTTAGAGTTTTTTGAAAAATGCCTCATACATCACTATACTGTAGACAAGATTGTATCAATCTTGACATGGTCTACTAAATACAGAATGACTCTGCTCGGCTTTTACGATCAACTTCTTAATCGTCATGGATGGTATCCTGTAGTTTTATACCTTCAGACAGCAACGTGATGATTTGCCTCATAGCAAGGAAGTAAAGTGAAATGGCTGTTTTATCCTGCTAGTATTTTCCTTCCTTGTATACGTGTGAGAAGAATACAAACACAACCAAAGGCCAATGATTCTTTCCGGTGATATCAAATAACATTTTGATGTTATTACAAACTTCCTGATCGAGAAATCTATCAGAGCTTTGCTTTGCTCGAATTTTAGACTACAGGTCACCTAGAGTGCCACAAATTATGATGACGAGACAATGGTTTCAAAATAGTTCCTTCTGAGTTCTATTCTGCTCATTTCCACCATTTTGCTGTTCATGATTTTCACCAAGAATGGAAGCCGATTGTTATTATCTGTTTATTCTGTGTAGTATGGATATTTCAACTGAATATTCCTGGTGATTTGACGTCATTATTGAGGTTTAATGTGTATGAAATGACCGACAGGCCCTGCTGATGTTAAATTACCATAGTATCCCTGAAGTCTCATGTTAAGACCAAGCCTTTACTAGCAAAAATTGAAACATACAATTAACATTGGTACATTTTAGGGTACAGTCTACTGTATATGGTACAGGCTAATCTTTATCTAGAAAGCAACCATTTTCAGGCTTTACTTTCAATGCTGCATTAGCCAAACTGATTCTTAGTTCATTTGCTTATATTTGCATATATTTGCATATTAATTTCACTTCATGAATATTTATCTTTGCATGATGTTTAAATATGTCTTTTGAGCATTCAGTCTTGAATACAATGCTGGACACTGCATTCTACTATGCTACAGATAAAAACCAAACCATAATAAATTACACCCTTTCAGACAGATACAAATGTTTTTGAGGCTTTCTTTCCGTTGGCAAAGTTTTCTTTACATCTGATTATATTTTGCTTTCACTTCTCTCTGAGGGTAATAATTTATACAAATACATAGATCTGCTTGTTTCGATGATCAGAATGAACAGAAGTTTTCCTGATAGCTGAACTTCCCGTTTTACTTTTATGTAAATAGTTAATGTTTAACTTTCTTTTTCATTTCAAAAATAAGATTATTGTAGACTGTTGACAGGGTGCAAAGGGCAGAAAGCAACATTTCCCTCCATAGCAACAGGCTTTTCTTACCCGCAAGTACAACATACCATACTTGATATTCTTCTGTATGGCAAAAACATTGGTCTGTGTCATTCTCTGGTAGTTCCTTATAAACAGTTTACTCAATTTGGCATGATTCAAACACACATTACTACATATTAGTACAGATATGTCTATACAGGCCCATTATCTAGGCTTTATGGTGCTTTCTAGATCAAACATTGAAATGGACAGATTTAATTATAGGCTAAAATTCAGTTGTGCTTTGGGTAAAATGAATCATTGCAACTGAGCTGGATTTTGGTAGATATAAAGTAATTTGACATTCTCTAGCTGACTTAAAGCAGTAGTCTGTGTCCTATTTATGATTTCCATTACTAAATAACATCAATTTCTGCTATTTCCATAGGCAAAATCATATCATGATCACCAACACTATAATCTATAATTTCATATTAAAAGTGTCAATTTTGTAAGATAAATTCAAAAAATCTGTTGCCCAATTTATTAAATTCTGCCAGAGACAAATAGAAGCCTTAACAAGTTTATTTTCTTGGCTTGTCACTATCTTCTATTGAGTTAATGTTGAATTGGAAAATGGAACACTTTTTGCATCCTTACATCATCTCATCAAAATTCAGAATTTTTGGCTTGATATTTCTGGAATTTTGAACTTTCTGGACATTGAAAGAAGCTGTTGTTTGAACGTGAACAGAGTGCAGTTTGAGACAATTGACCAGTGGCATACTGTATAGCATTCTATAATGGCCTAACCATTTGAATTCTCTTGTTACCAGAATCACAGACAGCTAATCTGCCATCCTCTAACACTGCTAAGCCCATTGGTTCATCAAATTGGCCAATATCTGCACCATGTGTACCATAACGCCTAGCATATGATCCAGAAGGATTGAAAACTTCAATCCTATGGTTCCCTCTATTTGAGACATATATGTAACCATGACTGTCTACAGCTATGCCGGATGGACAGTTGAGTTGACCTGGTTCGGCACCCCACTCTCCGAACCGGTACAAGTATGTCCCTCCCTGCGTAAAGACCTGCACACAATGTTTCCCGCTGTCTGTGACCAGTATTTCACCAGCTGCAGAAAGAACTATTCCGGTTGGGTTTAGAAATTGGCCGTCTCGAGACCCTTCCTTACCAATCTGACGGACAAATTGTCCTTCCGCTGTAAACACCTTGATGCAATGATTGTTGAAGTCACACACAAAGATATTACCCTTGAAGTCACAGGCTATCCCTACTGGTCCATTGAGTTGGTTTGGCTCACTACCCCTGGTCCCAAAATGACCCAAACTCCTTCCCTGTCTGTCCCAGATTTGAATGCGATGGTTCCACCAGTCAGATATCACATAGTGATCTTTTGGACTGGTGCAAATTGCTTTAGGAAACTGAAACTCCCCAACCCCATTACCTTGAGAACCAAGAACTTGAACCATTTGTCCTCTATTAGTGACAATCATTAAACAATGCTTGATTTCATCCACTATGGCTAACATACCACCCCCTAGTGGCACGATTCCAGATGGTTTCTCAAATATTGATCTTCCTGTCACATCTGGACCAAGAATGTCCATTGGAGAAGTGAATGAGCCTGGACTTTTGTTGGTATGTACATGGTTTGAATTTCCAGATCTCACAGGGATGTGTCCAGAGCTTGGTGATAACATGTGATTTGGTTGAACTAGTGTTGGATTGGACTGACTCCTGTTGATTGGCCCTGGAGGGGTCATTGAGGGGCTGGATGATCTAGTAGATGATGGGGATGAAGTCTCACTATTCTGGTTCTCCTGAAAGGGTGTTGATAACACATTGGAGCTAAAGCTCATGGACATTGGCCTTCTACGTTGTGGACCTGATGCTGATGTCGTTGGGGAAATTCCTGGCATAGACCGTGGAGATTGGGAAGCCATATCTAAGGACATATGACGTGAAAGTGCTAATTGCCGAGACTGGCTTGGGGAAGGAGTCAGGCTGTTGCTGGTGGGTGGTGTTGGCAAAGGTCGATCAGGATTTATCTCATATCTGTTTTCCACTGCGACTCTGCTTTGAAAAGGATTTCCTCTGCTTGCGTTTGCCTGTTGTTGATTGTTACTCACGGATGGACTGCGGCTTTGAACAGGTCCTTGATGTGGAGGAGCGTTTATGATCGACTTATTCAACTTGCTTACGTTCAAACAACCATAAGAGTTCATGCTGATCAATAACTGTTCTAACGTAGGACATGAAAAACTGACCTCGCAGGTCCTTTCGTCAACACTGAGGGCGTAGTCCTCGATCTGTTGATTGTAGCCTTGACAAATATTCAAGAGCTGCATCAGTTGCATTTCACTTGGAGAGGAACCGCTCTGAAATATTTGCTTCATTCTCAAGAAATCATCTTGGAACTTTTTGAGGTAATGCAAGGCACTGGATCTTTGAGTCTGTATAAAACTGATTTCTTCTTTTCCGATCTCGCCGAGTTGTTTGATCAGGGTATTCCTACGTGCCGTTAGATCTTTGATTCTGGCATCAAAGCTCGCCTCGATGTCCTTCTTAACCCCCAGAAAGGATTCTCTGGTTTTCTGTTCCTTATTGTCAAAGTTTTTCATGACATTTGAACGTTCCTGTAACTTCTGTGCCAAGATTGCAATTGCATTACGAACGTTTTCACTGATCTGAGGTGTTTGAACTTTGGTCTGTTGAACTTTCAATTGAGGATTGATTTCTTGCTGCCCCGCTGCTCTTTCACTCGGAGAATTCGTGAATGATTTTTGATGGACGTCCACTAATGATAGCATTGTAAAATTGTTTGCAATTTTGCTTGCGCCTGCTTGAGGGCAGGCTTGATCTTTGCGACATTGTGGACATGTGATCACATGACCTTTCTCCAATCTCAATATGCAGGGTAGACAAAAAGTATGCTGGCACTGCAGAAGCTTAGGAACCCTCTTGTTAGAATCATAAAACTCAAAACACATCGGGCATTCCAAAATACGCTGTATATCTTCTGCCATCTTCTTTTATGGGATTTCAATCAACCTATTTGAAAGAAAAGGAAATACATAAAATTAAAGAAACAAATAAATCCCAAAAATTAAGCAGTTGTTTGGTTTATTTGGTGTTTGGAATAAAATAATCATTTCAACTATTAAAATATAAGGGTGTGATGAACAAATAAACCCCAAAACTGCTATAATTGTAAACACTAAGTTTATTTGTTGTCAAATGTTCTTCATTATAGATGCTCCTACACTAGTTTCCTAACATAGAATGGATGGGCATATTGGTATTGACATGTTTGCAGATTGCAACGTTTAATAAATTCATCCTTTATTATTGAATATATCCACCACATTTCCCTAGTGGCTTTGCAAAGTGATGGCAGGGGTGGGGGGGGGGGGAGGGGTAGACAGGGATATCAGCAGTTAGATTATTTAAAAAAATAAGTATTTATTAGCAC
>JAIPMN010021075.1:0-11968 GCA_020650975.1 Apostichopus californicus | reverse complement strand
CAAATTGACGAGTTGATCAGTTACAAAAAAATTGATGCATTGACGAGATCCGTTATCTCGTCAAAACGTCAATTTTCTGAATTTTGTCATTTTGTCGAGATGGTAGTAACTGTGCAACTCGTCAATTTGCAGAAAATTGATGCATTGACGAGATCCGTTATCGCGTCAAAACGTCAATTTCTGAATTTTGTCATTTTGTCGAGATGGTAGTGACTGTGCAACTCGTCAATTTGCAGAAAATTGATGCATTGACGAGATCCGTTATCTCGTCAAAACGTCAATTTTCTGAATTTTGTCATTTTGTCGAGATGGTAGTGACTGTGCAACTCGTCAATTTGCAGAAAATTGATGCATTGACGAGATCCGTTATCTCGTCAAAACGTCAATTTTCTGAATTTTGTCACTTTGTCGAGATGATAGTAACTGTGCAACTCGTCAATTTGCAGAAAATTGATGCATTGACGAGATCCGTTATCTCGTCAAAACGTCAATTTTCTGAATTTTGTCACGTTACCATCTCGTCAACTCGTCAATTTGCAGATAATTGTCGTTTTGTCAAGTCGGTAACACGTCAATGCAATGTCCCTTCTACGCTTCCGTACTTTCCAGATTGTTATCGTTCAGCGTAGATGATACCAAGGGAGCAAGCAACACGGCATCTTTCAGAGTAGTACCATGTACTTAAATCTTCAATGGAAAGTCTTTTCTGCGCTTCCGTAGTTTATCTATAGTGTTGTTTACGAACGTTCAAATCAAGGGCACAGGAAAATCATGCATCGACTGCATGCGTGATATTGTGAATGCCCGTTCAGTAAATATGGTATTCGTCACGTACAAACTATTTTACTGCTAACAACACTCAGCTCTGTGCACTGTTCTAAAGTTCTACTGCCACTGGTCTGAAAGCGCTGTTTGAGAATCGAATTAGAATAGATAGAAGACCTACAGGTGTTTGCAGACCAAGTTACAACGACACCAAATTCATACTGTGAGTAAACATTTACCTCTAGACTAGTACAGGGAATAATATGACTAGTTACAGAAGTCGTACGAATTCCGCGAAAAAAGTTGCAGTAATGCAATGCCATTCTGAAATATTTGTGTGGTTGGGTGAGAGTGCAACATATTTTCAGATTTTTTATCTTGAACATCCTTTAGAGTTCTTTAGACCTAGACCAAACTTAGGCTATGAGTGTGAATGATTATGATGGCAGAGAACCAGTTTTTGAAAAGTATGGCCGAATTATGTGAAATATATTATGTAATCACAGATTGATTGCCATGGTTAGTTTACACTAGTAACTTACAGTACTTTTCCGAAGTAACCCAACATTTGAGCTGCTTGGACTGCTATAATTGCAATTTAGTCTGTTTATCTCTGCAGAGGTGATAGAAATTTGATAGGAGTGAAATGACAAAACCAAATATAAATGTTCCAAAGGCAGGCACAGACAATATTATAAGAGTATAATAACTCATGTGTCCAATAAATCGATTAAAAAAAAAAAATGACTGTCTTTATTCAGTCAACATCATACCGTTTTGTGACGATGCGGCCTAATGTTACATTTACAAATACAACCTTTTCATAACTGTATGATGTGGCTGCTGTACAATCCAGCATACTGCTGTATACTCAATTTTAAGTTACCAAGAAAGCTTTACATGCATGACATGTAGAAGTTCTGGCAGAACTTTTCCGACAGCTTATAGTTTTGTTAATGGACATGGTAGCCAATCAGATACTGTGTTTGAATGGTATAAAGTATATATTGTCTCTTTTCATTGGCTGAAATATCCAAAGCAACTTCAGTTGAATAGGTCACATGAATGTCGAGGGCTTTGTTCTGTATGCATTGCCAAATGGCATACTGTAATACTCCAGTGTGCAGTACGCGGAATGTTGCATAACAAAGTTTCGCCATTCTATATCATTCGAGCAGTGAGCAGCCATTATCTAGTATAAATGGAGGATGGCAGCCAACATTGCAAATTTTGAATTTTGAACAACAGGGACATTATTTGGAATGGGTAGATCAACTACTTATAAAATAACACATGATTTTGCCATAGCCATATGCAGTGTATTTGAACATGAGTATCTCCATTTCCCCCGAGTTGAATCACCAGCCGATCGACTTTGTGCCTTATTTAGCTTACACCCGATTAATTTCAATGGCATGACACGGTTCTCCCCCAAGATATCAAGCTTGATATCACACCTCAAAGGGTGGGTAGCATTTATTGCCCATTGGTTGGACTGAAGTTAGTTGGTACCCAGGCTTAAATTGAAGTTTCACATAGTTTCACCAAGACTGGCCTTAATCTGGTGTTCTTTGAAGCAAACCTTCACATCTCTTTTACAGTGTACATATTAATCATTCTTTGATATTTTGGTCAGTATTTTCAAACAACCAAATCTGCTGTTCGGACAACTAAAAATAAGATCGGTTTTCCAAGTGACAACGGGACAAAATCCTTACAAATTTGCCTGATTAAACTTGTAGCTGAAAGGATAGTAATTTTTCGTTATGATAGAATTCTGTTTCCATAAGACAGACATGCACTGAATATTCATAAAGCTATAATTAATTTACACATTTCTTCCATTGTCTCCCCAGATTGATAGGAATGTTCACTAGGGTTTTGTCAAACTTATCAAGGAGCCAAATTAATGGAGCTCACAGTTGGTAAGCTTTGTTTTAATATAATCTTAGTTTTATCTTTCTTAAGGGATTTGTTTTTGACCAAATGTTTTATGTGATTACAGTGACAATATTGTGTGAAGTCTCCTCACTCAGTTCTGATGACATAAACTATGATGCATTCACTGTTTAAACATGTGATCTGATATCACACATAATCACAGGACTGTGAAATGCATAATTAACATATTGTAGGACAGGACTACAGATGAATAAGGGGTTAATCAACGGTCTAGCGTGCGTTACTCACAGGATTAATGCACGATCGGGGGATAATGCAAGCGATGCACGAGGGCGGAGCCCAAGTGCATCCAGCGATAGCATTAACACCCGGAGTGCATTAATCATGTGAGTAACGCACGCTAGACCGTTGATTAACCCCGTTCATTCATACACTACCATTTGTGTGGGGGAAAAATCATAAAACAAAACATTTTTGGTTACATATAACCAAAGATTTATTAAAGTTATGCCCCGTAATTTTACCGTGCGTTACTCACAGGATTAACCACGGTCAGCTGACCTGAATGGACCAATAGGATTTAGGAATCTTTACTAAGTATGAATGAACCAAGGATTTCTCACATGTTTTCCATCAGCTTATATTTTCATTCAAGAACCTCATTGTTGTTTACAGTATGTGTTCAGTACATGTCACTTGAGCTTAATTATAAAGAGTACATGTGCAGTTTGTGAGGAAACGAGAAACGTTACATGAATTCAGTGGTTATCAGAACCAGATCAAGTTCAATATTTTTGTTCCCAAATATGTTACACAGTCAAATAATGGAGGCTGATGATTTAACTTAAAGTACATTGAACTTCTGTTTGCCTCAAAGCAGTCTTACCTTATTGAGACGTATTTTCATTGGCTAGTTAATTAAGTACTTCTCATTGAGTGAGAAACAATCGGCAGGGTTAGAACTACCTTGAAAGTTTTCAGAAATGTTAGCCAATTTGGGACCAGACCTGATGACTACTGTAATTTACCATTAATGTTTTACTCGGCTGATAGGTTAATACTTTCATTATTATGGCAACCATACCTCCTGCTATATTCTACGCCATTCTGCGGTTGCTATGCCTCCCAACCAGACACTGTATTACTGTATATTGCAATAATGGAGCCCCATGAAACGGACTGGAATATTAATGTACTGTACCTCAATCACAGCCTCCTGTGACTTCCCATGTTTTTCTGTTTTTGAATATAAATTCCTATTCTGGTTTTTTGCAATGCATGTCATCCCAGCATATTAAGGTTCAGAGTTTTCCATACATTATCTAGATCAATTATGCTACTTCCAAGAGGAATTTGTACTGAAATTTTGAACACAGAAAAAAACACCAGCTGTTAAAGTAATCTTCCTCAGACGAAGTATTGATCGTAGTTGCTCGACAAATACTTTTAAATTTCTCTTGGGATTAACCTCTTCGCTCTGCTAGATTTGCATTTCAGTGTAGTGTTAATGCTTTGAGATGCAACTTTGCAGTCCTGTTTCACGTACTGTATACTTGTTCGGGGGTTTTATTGCACCGAGTACTGCATAATGTAGAGTTAAAGCTGCCTTGGCAATGGGTTTGTACAGTAATTTTTTGATGATCTTATCTAAAAACTATGGTAAGATTCAAACATATTGTAATTAGTATGTAAAAGTATCATTCTAGCTGTGAGAGGATCTATAGGTATTTGGTCACAAACAGTTGACTGTTCCAAAATGGAAAGTTAGTAACAAGTGTCTTCATTCAAAAAGAACATATTGTGTCCCACAAACAAAAAGGAACATTTTTATGTTTCATTGCCAACCATGAACCCTGAAATGTACACTGTATTTCTTTTTTGTTCATTCCGTGGTTTAAATTGGGTAAAATAGTGTGCAGTTTGTAGACATTAAGGCATCTTATCTTCCTTGTCCCCAGGGGCTGAGTTTGGTACAGTAGTACCATTAGATGCAAAATGCAGCTTTAAGTATCCTTGTGTGTGTTTGTGGACATGTAGAAAGAACACATGTATGCAGTGGTTTCTTGTTTCTTGGCTTGTTTGCCAGCTAGGATGACCGAATAATCCTGAGTAAGCTGCTAGATAATCATGAGATGACTAGTCATCGTGTTTCTGTTTGTAACTTACACAAGTTTGTAACTTAGTTATATTGCTGAAAGGTTACTGATAGGACTAAATGTACTACAGCTGGTATTGTAGGGAACCTTTGTTTTTGAAACCACAATTTTCCTTGCTAAATATAAAAAAGTATCTATTCTTAAATTGAATCAACAAGCTGTTCTGCACTACTGTAGGTACTGCAGAATGCAAATAGTTAAGCATCTTGATTTGATAGCCTCTTTAGTACTCTGCAGTTTGCTTTGAAAATTTCAGACAAGATAATTAGTCTCAAAATTCACTGTAACACAAATGTAACACAAATATGATAGGAGTTTGGCAAAGTAAAACCTTCCAGATATACAGTAACACCTGTTTGATATTTATACCTCACATGATTCAGATTATGTACATATGATATATTACTAGATCTATAGGGAACATTGTATGTAGCACTGTAGTACACTGACCAGGTCAGTCATTTGTTTTAAGAGTCCATTGCTTAGACAGTCTGCATCCCTGTTGTGCACAGAACCAAAACACAAAAACTAGGGTTCATACTACTGCACAGTAGGTCAAATATTCAACATTTCTATAGTTTGAAAAAAATATGTGTTTAATAACAGTATAAGAGCTATGCTATTATAAATTAGAGAAGGAGGTACCAGGCTAAGGCCCATTAATTGCTTTGTACATCTTGCAGCCCTAGTGGTGCCTTACCATATACTGCCTCATCTAATGATGTATGCAAAGTGTAATTGAGACACCATTCCATGGCTGTCAAAGATTGGGCCTCTTTATGTGTATGGAATGTCCCAGTTACTACAGTATATATATATGCTGTCCCGTACAAAGAGGTAAAGTGACCTGCTGTAGCTTGTGGGAAATGTCTGCTTCGGTGCTGACCTTTGCATGTGTTTTCAAGTTATATGTAAATCATATCCTGGTGGAGACACTCCACCAAAACATACAGTATATGATTTATAGGTTGAGAGAAAATTACATTTGAAACAGTTTGCTAAAACTCCCAAATTGTTACCAGCATGCTGGCTGGACAGTTCTTTTTATAAATTAACCAGTTTGTGTCTTCTAGCTGTATGATGTACATTAAGTTATCTTCACCATAAGTACTGTCTGTATATTAACTTTATGAAGACTTCCTTGTCACTGAAGTAGGAAATGTGATATATATGCAACACAGACTTGGGTGTACATTGATGCCATGATGACAGATATTATTTACAATTCTTACAGGTAGTTTTCTTTGTACATAATATCACCAAACCTGTTTTTATAGTCTCCATCTCTCAGGGGTTGGAACAAGTATTAGAGGTGGGTTGATCAATTTCTGTTGTGAGATTGTACAGTAAGTCCTGCTTTTGGCATAATATACCTTATCTCGTCAGAATCACCAATTTCCTTCTTTTTTTCTGAATTAATAATGCATAGCAGAACTAACTGCACAGTAAGATTAATTTCAGTTCAATTGCCACACCCTGCTGTTGGTGGATAATTAACATTCATAAACTATTAACTGTTCTGTGTGTATTACTTCCTATATTGTTGATCTACCTTAGTACTGTATGTTAGATTTTAGCAATAAAAACCTGTCAAAGTGGGGGGGGGGAAGTGGGGGGAGGGGGAGAGTACCTTGACCTTCTGTTGTACCTCAAAAGTTTTACACACTAAATTTCTACCACCACCCAGCAATGAGTACTGGCAAACAATGCAATACTTTTTGAGTTCGTAAAGTCCACTACCAGTTTCCAAACTATTTTGACGGCTGTTATTATCTGTGATGATGATATACCTCGTGATGAGGGTACTACCAAGAATAGCTTTGACCTTGTCCTTATGATAAGTACACATATATACTGTGTATTACATCAAGTTAAGTGCATTTTGATCGATAAGCTGAGAATCCAAATGACGCCTATGTCAAGACGGACTGACTATATAGCTCTAAATCAAATAATGTAGTTCCTCTCATACACACCTAATTAAATCTGGAGAGTCTTAATCTCCAGCTAGTTTATGATTTCTGCCTCAGAGAGAGCTATGTACTGTAGCATCACTGTATGCACTGGGGTAGTTTAATGAATCATGTTGATTAAAAGTGTGCTCTCCTATGCACAGCTCATTTTTCTTTATCTTTCAAGCAGTTTTCAAGCAATTTTAGAATCGGGGAAGGAGGAAGGATGTATTTGGATTCAGAAATGCATGCTATAAAATCATGTGCAGTAAGGCAAGGGTTATGTTTGTGTGAAATTTCTATATCAATATATCGCATGATAAGGAAATCTATGCAAAGAGTTTACTAGACCTTTATAGCTCAATGTATAATTTACATAAATCAGGTTGAAGGGTTAATTGGTGGCAGAGATAGAAGTACTGGATAAATCTTGAACAAGCAAGGAGGAGGTTACTGTGCTCCTCTCCATGGATTACATGTCTCTACTTTACTACTGTACTTTCATATCTACCTTACAAATTGTCAAAATTTTGTGAAAAAGTGAAAAAGATTTATACCAAACTTGTGTTAATTTCAAACAAGTCCAATGCTCGTACTGTACCTTAGAATCATATTAACTGATCATTGAAATTAGTCAAAGGAAAATAGCTACTCTAGCTGTCAGACAAACAAATTTTAAACGTATGTAATGATTTAAGGACATTTTCGTAATTGGACATACTGTACATGACCATATTAATTGCTCGCTTCCATTATAAAAATATCAACAAGAACATTTTCTTGACTTTTCTAAGGATCAGTAACTAACTACTTTTGTTGTATTGGTACACAAGTTTTTGGTTTCACTTTCACATTTGAACCAGGCTCCCCACTCTTATAATATATCATAAAGGCAGTGCCAAATTAGAAACAGATATGGAGACTGTAGTCTATGGAAACCAGAATTAATCATGAACTCTGGTTACTCTGTGAATAATACTTATTACTCTCAAGGCTGGAAGACTTTGAAACTGCCAAGAGCAAAGCCAGTGCTGTTAATTATTGCAGTACTCTGTGTAGGAAATGAGAACCACCAGTCATATCCTCCATGGGTTTTTCATTATAATCAAAGTCACTGTTACATTTCAAGCAAAATTGCAATCAACTGAGCAATGCACACATTTTACAGATCTGGCCTCAATAGGGGGCTTGGAATTTTAATTTCTTATCTCTGGCAGATCTCAACAGTCCTAAAGTCATCAAATTATTGGTCACAGAATATTAGTTTCGTAGTATTGCAACACTGTGTTGATTGATCTGTCATACAATACAGTACTGTAGATCTACTGTACATTGCAATGAACTGAGTAACAGTGCACTCTCACTGTACTAGCAATATATCGTTGGTTAGTTGATGTAGATATACTGTACATTGCTATGTTCTGAGTAACAGTGCACTCTCACTGTACATACTGTACTACAGCAATGTATCATTGGTTAGTTGATGTAGATCTACTGTACATTGCTATGTACTGAGTAACAGTGCACTCTCACTGTACATACTGTACTACAGCAATGTATCGTTGGTTAGTTGATGTAGATATACTGTACATTGCTATGTACTGAGTAACAGTGCACTCTCACTGTCCATGATGTACAGTAGTTACAGCAATATATCATTGGTTAGTTGCTGTAGATATACTTTACATTGGTATGTTAACCTCCCTAATTGGCTCTTTGACTCCGACCTCGGGTATGTTTATGGCTATCTATACAATGTAATTACTGTAAATAAGATTTCATTTACCAGCAATTCCCTGACTGAACATAGACAACTTTTCCAAGAAAAAAAAGTGTCGATTCTACAAAAACAATCTTATTATCCTCCATAGATCCTCTCACGAGGTCGACCAGGGGTCAGGGTTGGGTTTTGACCGGTCAAAACCTGTTTTGACCACAAAGCGGTTTAAACCTGATTTAAACCGGACAAAACTAGGTTTAAACCGGTCAAAACTCAAAAATAATTCGGAAGCTCCCGACAAAGTTCTGCAGATGGTCTTGGGTAGTGTGAAGTATAATGCATACCATTGGAGTGTTCATAATATCTGTTCTAAGGTATTCTCCCATTTGGTTGCTTCTCTTCCCAAGAATCTGTATGAAATTATACACAAAAATGTGAAGCTGATGAAGATGTCACATGTATGTTCTGACTAGGCTACGCCACAACTTTAATGTTCTTATGAGGTACACCGTACTAGGCCAGGCCTACAGTACTACTCTAGATATTTGTTCTCTCAACCACAGACGGACTGCAATCAAATATCCTCATCTATCAACAAGGTTGTGTAATAGAAAAAGTTTATACACCGTCCAAAACTGTTCAATGTAGCTCAGTTGAAGACGATATTTTGGATTTTTGTTTTACATGGCTGCAGTATATCACCTGACTATGCCTATCAATCCATATCTAGGAATAACTCATCAACCTTACTTATAGGGGGCATGGGGTTCACTTATGTGCTCGGTGTCGGACTCACTCAGTCTCGCACGAACTGCATTGTCAAGAACAGAAAAAACTAATCTCAGATATCTGTTGGGTGTGAACATTTTAGTTTTTAAGTTGTTTATGTGTAATTAGTAAACACACTCAGTATTGCACTACAGCATACAATTATCAGCATGGTTGCAATTGCAAGAAATCACCTTTATATATATGGTTGGTGTCGGACGTGCATTTTTACAGTGTCGAACGTACCCGTGCAAAATATGTGAACACCAACCAACGAATGTAGCGGGAATATGCAAAATGTAATTAACATGTTGATAATTAGTATCAGACATATTAGTTGTATCTTTTCACTAATTGAATGATGCAAGTTAAGTAGCTCAATTGGGAACACGTTTTGAGAAACAGATGTTTTAAAGTTGGCATTTTTTGGAGATGTACTGTACGTTTGACACCAATTGTACTTTTAAACCAAATTTCATTTTTTTTTGCCAATAGGGGGTTTATACCTATTAACAGAATTGCCCTGTACTGATAAATCAACAGAAGTCTTGACATGCCTTTTTGGAGCTGTAGTAAATTAGTTGTTCCAAGTTCAATTGCAGTTTAACTTTAGACTGTAAATTGTAGTTAGGAAGTTTCATGGAAATAAAAGTTCTTCAATTTATATATGTGTCAGTAGGCCTACTCTTTAATAATACTGTATATCTGTATTCCAAATGTGTCCTTTGAACATTGCTTGATAGGGGCCTACTTGGTTTAGATACTTGCTGTAGATGAAAATCTCTTATTGGGTTGACAAACATGTCAGTTTATGCACAAATTAGTTTTGACCAGTTTTGACCACTGTTAGGTGGTCAAAACCCCCCGGTTTAAACCAGGTTTTAACCGGTTTAAACCGGGCGGTTTAAACCGCCCCGGTTAAAACCGGCCAACCCTGCCAGGGGTTAAACTCCTTTTGATTTGATTTGAGTAACAGTGCACTGTCACTGTACATACTGTATTACAGCAATATATATATTGTTCGTTAGTTTCTGACAAAGCCAGTTATACATGGATGGAGATGATCTATGCTGAATATGGATTCCAATTTTTCTGCGAGTGTACAAACCACCATCAAATGCCAAAGATGATAATCAGTGAAAAGATATTTGAACTTTTACTGGGTGTTATGTCATCTGTATGTGTTAGAAAATGTACACTTGCTTCCTTCTAGGTTGGTATTATAATTTACCTTTTTTCAGGCAAAAATTTCAGCAGATCTTGGGTGAGGGTAGGGATGGGAGGTTTTTGGGTGGAAGGGTGGGTTTATAGCCGTCCGTTATGGGTGGGGAAAGGTGGGAAACTCGTGGCAGGGGAAGGGTGGTTTTGAGTGAGGTCCGGGACAGGGTCAGGTTTTTTTTTGTTCTCTTCGATTTTGTTTGGTTCTTGTTTAGAGACATATTTTTGTATATTTTCATTGTTAAGTATATAGGGAGTGCTCTACTTGTTAAGCCATAAAGGTTTTTCAGAACAGAGCACTTCCTTCCACAACTCTTTGTATTTTTTGTTACTTTATATGTGCTTATTATCATCACCTGAATGTTGTGAGAAACTAAGAAATAAATGAAATGAAATAATGAGCAAATAGGGTGTGACATGTCTGTGGTAATATACTGACCAACATTGCTTACAAGAGCAATTCTTTACTGCAGAGTGACATCTCAATTTACCTCCAAGTGGAACAATAACAATTTCATTCCCAGTGGTGTCCAGCATTATAACTGTAAAAAATTTGATTTTAATTAAAGTTTGTTGTTTTGGAAAAGATGGAGCAATATCTCCATATATATTTCACCGCGTCAGGAAAAAGAAAACAAAACAGTAGAATGCCATGTGCAGCAAACTGCTTTAGAATTCAGCACGTGTGTCAATACGTGGTAAAAGGAGAGGGTGCTTTAGGGAGTGATTTTCCTCTGTCTGACAGACTGTCTTGTATCATTTTGTATAATTATTAGTATCGTGATTGTCATATACACTTATCATACATTTACTACAGTAGTGTAGTGTTTGAGGAAATGATTAATTTTACATCTTGTTTTGTTCTCTTCTTCACTCTCGTTCAGCTATTTGTTGTTTTGCCTGAACCCTGTCTTCGTTTCAACCATTGATTCATGATGACTATGTTTAATTAAATACAGTTAGCAACTATTACATTCAAATATAGTTTAATGTCAGTAAATTTACTTCGCTCCTCGCTTACCTGTCTCCCCACATCCTTGGCACCCTCGTTCTACCTAGAATGAACTTTTAACACTGTACTCTAGTACATATTGTTTTACAATTCAGTTAAATGTGTGCCTATTTCTCTTTATTACCTGGCAGCTTCAATTTTAAAGTCATCCCATCAGTGACAACTGTCAGGCAGTTAACTCAAGCCCAGACATCGGAAGCCCTTCGTCCATTCTTGTTTGCAGTTCATCCAGACTTCTTTGGAAAGTACCCAAAGGAAAGGGTAGGTACAGGTGTAGTGAAGGATGGATGAAAGTTCCATGTTTTGGGTGCACATTCAATACTTTTCTTCTGTGTAATACAAAGAATGCATTATACAGTAGCTCTGTGTGTAATAATATACAAATAATGAATGGTTATGAGTGCAATAGTGCAAATATTTCATGAGTTGAAAGATGGAATGTTCCATTCAACGAGGCGCAGCCGAGTTGAATGGA
>JAIPMN010021073.1:0-12296 GCA_020650975.1 Apostichopus californicus | reverse complement strand
CAAAATTTGGAGAAGAAAACCTCCTCTTTTCAGCCCCCTCTCGTGTCCTCTCTGAAGCACCCATCGACATTAAAATTAGACGTGGGGTAGAAGACACCCTGGTCTTTGTCATACACAAATTTCGTGTAATTATCTTACTGGGAAAAGCTTTTTGTTTATATGATTTCTATTTGTGCCAAAAATAGGTGTTTTTGTCTTGAAAAGTTAAAAAAGGACCTCTTTTTGGTACCCCATCCTTTCCACTGAGGGTATGTGACAGGGCTAATGTTTTGTTACGTGAGAGACGAGAGTCCTAGGTACGTGTAGACAACTCATACGGTAGCATTAATTATCGGAAAGGGGGCATAGTCTATAGGTTTTGGAGGCCCCCTCAAAAATAGTTGTTTTTCACCGGTAGTATACCCTATACAAGGACGCCTGCGCCGACGTCAACATTTGATTAGTTTTTTCACCACCTTAGGTCAAACTGAAATCAGGCCAAGTTATCAGTAGTGAGTAGTAGACACACATAGGTGGGTGCACTGACAATTTCAAGTCCGAGGCCACTTCCCTCAGGCTCTATAGGGTACATGATTTCGCTTAATGTTGGCTTTTTACCATATGATTGGTCTCCTTTGAAGGGGCCTAGCTCTTGCAGGGCGCATGTCCCCCTCCCTGGGTTTTCCCCCACGCCCCCAAACAACACCCTGACACACAACACACTGACAATTTCAAGTCCGAGGCCACTTCCCTCAGGCTCTAGGGTACATGATTTCGCTAAATGTCGGTTTTACCACATGTCCACATGATTGGTCTCCTTTGAAGGGGCGGGGCCTAACCCTTGCAGGGCGCATTTCCCCCCTTCCTAGGTTTCCCCCCCCCCCACGCCCCCACACAACACCCAATTCCAAAATAAACTTCAGATTCGTAATCAGCGTGTCGCGAACTACCAGAAAAGATACACATTTATCGCCTTTGCGACAAAACGTTTTTTCACCTAAAAAAACCGTAAGGGGTACAATACCTTACAAAATAGTCAAATTTGGACCAAGAATGGAATTTCTCAAATTTCCCCCAGGGTGCTTATGTGGATTCTTAAATTGTTTATTGATAGTCTTATGATATCAATATGGCGAAACGAATATTGTTGTCGGATTGTACAGCTCCTTGCTTCTTTTCTCTCGTTTCTAGTCGATTCGTCAATGTTGAATGATTAGTTTTAGAGTGTTATTGAAAGGTATATAAAGATGATCTCTTGATATCATTTCACACCAAGAATATCATACTTCTGGTTCGTAAATGTTTTGTCGATCCTGAAAAAGTCCTCCTCCTCCTCCTCTTCAAAAACAAAGAAAAAGAGAAGAAATCAGAAACATATTTGCTCGTATATTGAAGCTTCATCATTTGCGTGCAAGTTGCTGTAATCTAAATGTATCGAAATCGACAAAATATCGGAACGATAGGGTCCGTCAAATTCATACTCAATTTCTTGATTCTGAATTAATATTTATACTTGATGTCACTTTTAAAAGTACACAGAGTTATGTGAGTAAATTAGTGTTCCATGTTTCAATGTATATAATTATGTATATTAAGTAAATTAGGTAAGTAAATCTATTTTGTTTATGATTCAATAATAGTCATAAAATTGTGTTATAGAAATTTCCTTGTAATGCTTACAATGTACCGTAACGTCCAATGTTATGTGTCAATCAATAACGCGTGAGTATAGCACATTCTAATATAGCCTATCTCTCTTCTTTCGATGCAGTTTAGTTTGTATAGTAATTCGTCAATATCTTTGAAATATTAGGATCAATTGTTCGTCGACGCTATTTTTAATTACCGTTAAATTTTAAATACAAGTGATCAGATGATATCCCGCCGGGGACCTGAGGCCGTATCTTCTATCCAGGTTTCAGTATATCAATTGGATCTCCCCGCAGTCAGTTAAACTTGCTCACTGTCCAAACTATTGAGAGGGAATTCCTCCTTTCCCTTGCCGAGATTTGTATTTTGTATTTGTATTATTCGTTTTTATGAACTTTCATGTGTCTAGTTAAATTTCCGGACTGTGAAAATCTTAGCAAACAGATGGAGCATTGATATGGCTTTTCGCCACTGTGTATACGTAGATGTTTAGTTAGAGTTGAACTGTCGGCAAATGCTTTACGACAAAAACCGCATCTGTAGGGCCGTTCACCGGAATGGGTGCGCATGTGTGTCGTAACCGAGGAACTCTGCAAAGAGGATGAAATGAAAAAAAGTTAGAAACGACCGCGCCAAAGACTAGTTGATAAACTTCATAAACAACATGAGCATTGTGTTTTATAGTGTAAAATGTTTTGGGTATTTACCAAAGAAACAAGAATAAAGAATAAAACTTGTGATTGCATCATTTATGTTTATGAAATTCAAGCAACAATTTTCACTACATTCGATTGTCCGTTAAAACTTCAAAATCCTTAAAAATATCACAGCATAGGCCTAAATAAGCGCTTCTTGAAGGGACGATGACCGTAAGCATTAAATTAAGTTTGATATTGATGTGTAGTGACTGTTTTTGCCATCGCTACAACAGTTATTTGTGTATTTTCTATTTTAACAACCATTTAATTCTATTGAAAACGCCCCTTTACACGTGACCATCGGCAAATAAAGTGACTGAACTACTTAGCCTACACACAGCCCTTTACGTCATCTCCTCAGTAGTAACACATAGCACATTACAAAGTACAACTATTTACTATATACCTATGAAAACTGGTCTACAATAATATACAAATTTGTCCATGGCAGGTGGTGCTCGAAGTCAAACTTGCGTGCTCTGTTGTTTATTTGAATTAAAAGGAACATATTTTTGATTGAGTCATACCTCAATTTTACCAAACAAAGTATAAACATGAAAATTTAGGCCTGCACCGAGGAGCCGACATCACCATCGAGCTCGCCTTTTTACAAGACAGTGAATATTTTTTTGGGAAATCTGCGAAGGCCATAAACATATCACTAGTAAATCAACATTCATCTATATTTCTTGTCAGGCATATCAGCTGACAGCCACCAATCAACCAACCATTTGATCTCAGCATTTCTTGCTCAGTGTCAAATTTAAAATAACACCGTCAAAAACATCACAAATTTCTACACCAACCCGTTCTATTGATGATTAAACATATTTCACACAAAATGACGTTATCATTACATAAGCAATCCGATCATACGCAGTAATTACTTTTGAAATTTTGAACAAAAGGTGCTCGTTTAAAGTGCAAAACGAGTCACCGGTCAGAATCACTGGAATATATTCAACAAACAAAATTGAAGTTTCTTTTTCTGTTTTTTTTATTCAGCACACTCAGCTGCCGCGTCTGTGAATATTCATCAGGCTTAAAAGTATAACAAAGACTTTAAAATTTACCAACCAACTATATTTTCATTCTCTTTGTAGTTAAATCTGGTTAAATTGAGTCGCAAAAGATCTTAACGTTTGCTTGGCTTAAAAAAACCAACACATGGCTTTGGTCACAAATCCATGTAAACTGGTATACAGTTCACTTCAATATCCATACAACAATATCTGTCAATACTTGAATAAACAAAGAACGACTACATATATATAGGCGATACTTATTTGTTTACCTGTGAGAAATCTCTATGACAGATGAAGCACCGAAAAGGCTTCTCTCCGCTGTGCGTTCGCATGTGAGCTGTAAGGTTAGCCGTCTGTGAGAAGGTTTTGTTACACAAGCTGCATCTGTAAGGTCTCTCTCCCGAGTGTGTCCGTAGGTGGGTCTTTAAGGTACTCGGGCGGGCGTAAGATTTACCACATAGATTGCATACGTTATTTCCTATACAATATAAAATCAATAAACAAAAGGTTAACATAGATAACTTAACTACAGTATTGGGTAAAACTGGGACAAACTATGAACAAAGAGTTGGCTGCAGGCGAATAATAGGACTAGGTTTATTCCGGAAACCCCTTTTTTTTTGGTGGGGGGGGGGGGAGGGGGGAGGGATGATTGCTTTGAGAATTGAAATTGTCTCAAAATAAATTGAGAACGATAAAAAAAAGGGACTGTTTTAGAATCTACATAAATACAAGACACCCCTCTCTCAATAATGGAAGATACCGACCTACTTACGACGACGAGCGGAACATGATCCGAAACTTCATTGAAACAAGCAAATTTAAGAACGAGGATGAAACTTACATGTATAGGCCTAATTAATAGTAAATATGTGTGTCATGATGTAAGTCATCTTCCAATGTACCAACCTTCTTCCTATGTTCTATTTTTCTAAATCTATATTCTGGAGAAAATCCTATTAAAATCCAAAATACGATAAGTCTTACTTTTCGCGTCTAATGTACTACGTAAAGCCTTTAACTTTTTTTCTTTCTTTTTTGGGGGGAGAAATTGCCGTTACCTTTTTTAGTTTCTTTCCGACCTAATCGCAACGTTTTCACAGAATTACTTCTTCCGCCAAAGGCACACGGTTGCAGTTCGCGGAATCCCAGCCTTTCTCCTCGTTGTGGGCTCACCCACGTCACCCCTGCTCTCTCATCTGGGACCATATTCAGCACATCGTGGTACCTACTACTCGAAGATTTCGGCGATCCCAGAGGTATAGATTGGGTCTGTTTGATCAGACTAGATGGATGGTTATTCCTTGTAGAATAATGTTCATGGCTTTGAAGGGACGGAGATTCGGGAATGGAACCAAAACTTGAGTAAGACGAAGAAGACTAAAAAAAAAAATGGTAAAAGAAATTTTTAAAAAAAAAGATCAAAATATTTATAAGGGTGTGTTCGTCTAATTATAATTACAAGGGTAAAGACTATATAATATAATGTTATGTACGGTGCTTGTTTTCCAGCAGCGCAAACTATGCTACAATGAAGAGGACAATTTTTTTTTTTTAAAAGTCATACAACTAACCCTATAACCCTAACGCAACAAGAACAGAGGGATATGCGACTTTTCTCGCAAATTGCATCGTTAGTATATACATACAGAAACCATCTTCCAGTATAATTTTGAATGGTTTTTCAACAAATTTTAAAAAGGACCTTTTTCTATAATCACACATTGTTTCCTTTTACTTTATCAACAACAGGGCACTTTTTAATAACATTTCTGTCTAATTTGTCAAAAAAAGGGTCATTTAAAAAAATAACATAAATGGAAAAAATTGTACATTTCATTACAAATATAGCACTATGATCACTAATTAAGAGCAGTTCTTTTGGAGGTTTCCACAAACCTACAGCGACACGTACCCCTCTCCCCCCCCCATTTCCCCCTATCTCCCCCTATCTTCCCCCTCTCTCTCCTGTGCCCGGGCTCCGCCATCCCAGGCAGACGTGACATTTACAGTTTTACCTACCGATGGGTAACCTCTGTAATCAGAGCCAAAAGACTGTGACGTTTCTGGATGATGGCGGTGATTGGTGTATGAGCTCCCATTCATTTGCATACCCCAGTTACACTGAGGGCAATCTATGTGGAAACGAAAGAAACAGTTCAGAACTACGTCAGAGTTTGTTCAGATTTCAAAATACTATAAATATTTTACATAAATAATTTTGCTACTATAGGTTTTGTTTGTTATATTAACTTGTATTCAGTTTTTGGGGTATAGGCCTAATGACAAAACTGACAAGATTCGAAATTGCTAAAATAGGCAAAGATTTTTGGTTTTTTGTTGGTATTGCTACAACCGGTACTGATACGGACCAGTCACCTTTGGCTTACCAGCCATGCGCCCTATCAAAATGAGATATCCAGCCTTTAATTCTTGGCGCTCTCTACCGTAGCAATTTCCTTACTGGCGCGGTGCGGGAGTAGGGTTAGGGGGGGGGGTGCCATTCAGTAAGCACAGTAACCTGCAACCAGGGACTACTCCCACATTCCCTTCGATAAAACCCAGAAAAAAAGGTAAGGGATTTCAAGCGTGATTCGGCTTTATATGTATGTTAAATTTAAACGTTATGTAATTTACATAAAAATACAAGTATTTTACAAGACGATAATATGTGCTATATGTATAATATGCATAATATGTGTTATATGTATAATATGCATAATATGTGTTATATGTATAATATGCATAATATGTGTAATAAGAGTAAACTCACCGCCATTCGATGAGGAACTGTGTAAGTAGTTAGACTGGTGGCGCTGTGTACATTCAAGCCAGCTGGGAGCAGGTGGATACGGAGTGGGTTCATGTCGGGGCGGTGAACTACGGCAGTGAACTACAGGTGGGGTAAAGGTGAGAGCAGACGATCGAATATGCGGTGTCTCGCTCTGGTATCCAAAGTTGATTCGATCGTGGTGACAAGAACAGGTACTTCTTCAAGGATAATATGAAAAGAAAATAACGAACAAGTTGTCAGCGGGGCGGTTGAAGAGGTTAAACGTGGGGTAGGGGATGGGGGTGGGGTGGGTGTGGAGGGGAGGGGGAACGTCGAGGGCCAGTGGGACATGTGACAATGATTAAAGGCGGCCAACCACAAAGTCATCTCAAAATAGACCCTTTGTGCATTTCGTATTACAAATCCAGTAGTCCAATGCTGGTTTTAAATTACCTTTTTTTTTACAATGTAGCAAGGAACTTTTTTACATAACAATAGAGCCCTTTAAATAACAGGAATGAAAACATCGTCATTCCTCGTGAGGATACCACTCACGTCACTTTGATGTTGCCTGAGAGAAAATTCATACACCGAGAGTGCCATAACTAGGCGTCTATAAGTGCCAAGTATCAAGAGCTCCTGACGTTAAGAACAGTTAAGAACAAATTTCTATTGCTCCACCGGGGCCAGGTTGATCCTTACTACGTAGAACGGAAGATGTTTGTTTTTTTGTTTTTTTAATGAGAGCCTTACCGTATAAACGGCACAAAGTTACACACATTTACGCGTATACTCTTATCGTTAAGTTGTTGGTTATATGGAATATTGGAGGTTATTGGAGAAAGATATGTTAACGTGATTTCTCTTCCGTCATGCTAACGATGAAAGAACCTCATGATTCCCCCGCACCCCCCCCCCTCCCCCGCCCCTCATTTGGCCTTACATGCAGTTGACACGGGTTGCTACATACGCAGGCATGTTTATACTTTATTGTGATGACAACACATGTGGGGTACCCATACCGATAGATTTGTAAGAGGCACCAGCCCGTATACAATCCATACATTGTAATGATAACTTATATCCGCCCTTCGCGACGCAAACAGGGCTTCAATTCAGCTGTTTGTAGGTGTTCTGTTTCCTTTTCAAATCAAAACAGATTCCAATTTGAAAGTTTTCAGCAGCGGATGATTGGGAAAACATTTCGTTCCTTTTAATGTCGTCATTTATCTCTTTCCATCCTTGAATGAATTAATTCTATCATGTTTTAGAATCTCTCGGTTTTTTACCATCTGCCCATCAGGCATGTGTCTGTGTCTTTTAATTACATTTTTTTCTTTACAGGGAAAAAAACCGAAAAGAATAGAGTCAAGCCTTATATGTCTATACTATAGAAGTCATATAGGGAAACGAAAAGAATTCACAAAAACGTGATTTCTATAAACCTACCAATGGAAACAGAAACCGGGTTAACAACTAACATCCAATGTCTTCTGTTCAACTCACAGAAGCTTTTCATACCACCTTAAGTTCTTCCTTTTCAAAGATCTGCTTCAATTCCGCTTCAAATATCTCTTTCCATTTTCTTCTCTCTCCACCTCTCTCTTTTTTATTTTTGCGAGAAAGAAGACCAGAGGACGCTCCAGGATTTGACCATTCTAAGCTAAATGTTGGAGTTTGGGAACAATAGTGATTATCGGTAGCATGGGTTCTGGTGGGCAATTGAGAGATTTTAAGCTCGTTTCATCTCCCCAGATAAGGCTTCCCTTAACCCCGAGGCTAAAAACTCTTTCTTTTCCCTCACATCACACAAAATTCTTTCAATGTTTTTCTTGTAAATCTTTGTCGTTGAAGAGACTTTAGTTTGTGAAGTCGATGTTCGAAATAGTGACTTACAAACAGAATTTGCTTGTTTTTCTTTTCTTTTTCCTTCTTCTTCCTCTTGTACTTTAGTCTCTCGCAGTATACTCTTCACTTTTGGAATTATCCTACCGTTATGCTGACAAAGTATACTACGGGTTTGTGTGTTTTCTCATTTCTTTAATAGGTTTGGTTTGATCAACGAAAGCTAAGAGATAAACAGCTCTTCTAACCGCAGATGTAGACGGATTAGAAGACTTGTTAAATTTGTAGACCTATTAATCACAATCCTTAAGTAGGAAGGGTCATTATTATGTGAATGGTATACACTTTGAACGGTACTCGCGTTTCCAATCAAGTCACTAAAGATAAGAAAGAAAGTCAGTATTATTCCCACTTCAAACAGCAAAATTGACGTTATTACCGTTACTATGGATAATGGGGCATACATAGGAGAAAACAACGGGTACATATACTATTGTAATCCATTACAAAATATAGGATCTTGCGAGTAACAGGTTTCAAAAGTTCAAACAGAAAAGACGCAAAGTCCGTATAGCGAGTCAGGGTCACAGGGGACTGTCTCGTCCCCCCCCCCCCCCACACCTTCGCGTGGCACCCATCTGGTTATAGAACAGGAATATTTCGCATATCCTTAAATTGTTGTTGCATGCCCCTCCTTCAATTGTTGGGGCCCCGTTAACTCAGACTGCTAGCTTGAAACGAGCTGATATGCATGCTTAGTCGATCTAATGAGAATTACGGCCTTCCAAACTGCAGTATTAATGTCTTTTTTTCACATCCGTTTACTTTCTGCTGTTTTCATGACGTAATTTTCAATATAATTGTCTGATGATAACGTTATCGATTAAATAAGTATTGTATTCATTTGGTGCGAGATAATTGATTCTGATATTCAAATGATTTAATATAGATTGTATAATGCAATGAAAATATTATATTATACCGTTTCAATGAACATCTTTGTTTGATAATAAATATATTTATCATCAAATATAGAAAATAGTAAATGTTCTGTTTCAACGTCGGGTTATTATCATTACGAACATAATATGAACTGGTAAGGGATCTATGGTATGTAATATGTAAGCGAGATTTTGCATATAAAAGAAATATATTTAAATAGTATGAATTTGACATACTATAGTCATATATCATGATGACAGGTAATCACACAGCATAACTTTTAATTATTGATTACTGATTTGTTTTCATATAATGAGATGTACCAACATCAAACATAGAATGTAATCAGGTAGTATATGAGTTGTCATAATCAATGAACATTTGTAGTCAAAGAGTGTATGGTATGTAAACATTTAACATGATTTCATTTAGTAAAGTAGAACATTGAATCGGTACATTTGATATCCAAGTCAAATATACAGCAATGATTTTGAATAATTCATTACTAGTTTTGAATCGGTGAAATATTATCATCAAAAAAGAGAATTCCTATATTAATAAAATAAAATATCATTTATCCTTATAAATTATCCTATCCTCTGGTCCATTATCCGGATTTTTCCTCTGGGCCGTATAACCGTACATTGTAAACTATACTGCAAAGGGTTCCTAGAGTATGATTAAAAGTTCTTTCACGCGTTCTGCGTAATGTGATACCCTCTTAACCAAACATTGCGACAATAATAACATGCCAATAATTGAAGTCGTCACCCAGGTTGATTTACTCAAAGATTTGTATATTAGCGATGAAATGCTTATTTCTTTCGTCGATTTTGTCAAATATATCGCTCAGACCACTTTTTTTGTTACATTATAAATTTAATAAACCCTGCTTGGAAACCCAAACGGGTTTAGAATGAATTAGATTTCTGTAAATACCTCAAACTTATCCGGACGATTGGTTATTAGCAACGGAATTTGTAACTATAAACTGAGTTAACGGACTTCATTATAATAAATTTAGTTGCATAAACAAGATATTCAGAATTAACGGAGAATTGCTTATTCAGTGTAATATGAAATTAACTTCATTATTACAAATTGCGGAATTTAATAAACTATAGAATTACGTTAGTCGGACAACATAAATTCTTCAATAAACTTGATCAAAGAAGATTGCATACATTTCTTCGGGACCTTTAAAAAAATATCACTTTTGTAATGACTATACAAGAAAGAAGATTTTATTTTGTTTTATAATTTTAGTTAGAAAATTTCAACAACTTAGGAGAGGATATTTGATCTCATCTATATAAGTGTGAGTCCTAATCTTTATAAAGATCAACGAGGACACTTAGGCTATATATGTGTTGAGTTTTGCTGATCGGAATTCAACGAAGTAACATGATTATTATTAATGCAGGGCATACAAACTTGTAAAACCATGGTTGATCTGTGTTCCCATAGAGACAACTGTCAGGAACAACTTTCGCAAACCAGCAAAGAAAAATATTTTTCCATTGGGGAGATATGACAGGTTTAAAGTCTTTCACACGCAAGGCTGACGACTTGATCAAGTATAATTATGACATCATCGAGCCACATGAGCTTCAGTCAAATTTGATGTTCTACTATATTTATGACAATTTTACTTTCTGTTATTGAGATGGATTTTGTAATGCTGAATCTAAACGATACTGCTTCATAAACTGCTAATGAAAAAACAGTACATTGGTTGTACTATTCATAATAATTACCATAAATTAATATACATATATGTATGTTCATATATATCATAAGACCGTTTATCTCTTTATGATGTCATCATCGTCGAAATATAAACGCATTAGTCCTGTTAGGTCACCCTTCCGCAGAAACACGACGGTAAAAAAAAATATTACTAGCGTTAGAAAAACATCAACTGTTCACGATGTTGTGTTACTTTTGAAACCAAATTAAACACAAATTCAGGAGCTCTATGTAGGTTGAGTTTGTAAGGGGGAGGGGGGGGGGGCGCAGTTTAGTGGTAACAAGAAAAATGACAAAGGAGTTGAACTTTTGAAAATTGCTATTGGAGGTGGGGGTTGTGGTGGGGGGGGGGGTAACCCTGCAATCTTGTTTAAAGAAATTATTTGGGCAATTCATATCAAACAAACACCGCCCTGCAGCCTAATTTGCATTTGAGAATCAGGATTGACTTGTTATTGTCATCACGTGGTACGGTATAGCTACCGGCTTTTTGCACCTTTAGGTGAGAAAATACATCACCATGTAATAAAATATTTGTATTTGAATAAGTCCGAGAGGGGTGAGGCGGGGGTTGAGGGGTAATTGGTATAGGCTATATTATGATGTAACTCCAGTTACGCAACAGTAATGTAAGAAAGCAATATTCTCATCTTTTTAACCATTTTGTTCTGACAAAGAAAAATCATGTTCCCAACTTCTAGCTGACTGATGTACAGGAGTTAACACATAAAAAGGCTCGTGAAATCCTAAAATATCATGTGCAGTTATAAGATCTCATAGGTAGAATTGAATAAAGTGATTATTCCTGCTTAAAACTGCAATAAGAATCATTTTACTACCTCAGTAAAAATTCGTTATTGATATATTTGTAAATTTAACCCTTGACAAGATCTGGGAATAATTAGGGAGAGTAGAAATACATCAAGGATAGTCAAACTTTCTTACAATTTAGTAATTATATGATGATAAAATATGAAGTGAATAGAAATAAAATTTAAATCTTAAGTTATTTTGTGACTTTACGTTTTAGTGTATTTGATATGTCCTACCTTTATTATTATTATTACTATTTGCATATATTGTCTGAGTACATGTGACTATTGTTTTATAATTTCCCTTTTGAGTAACAACAAATATGCGTTACTTTCAAATTTAAAAAGTATAAATAAAAGAATATATAAGTTTATTGATATTTTAATTTAAAACCAAAATATGCCGGTATGAGATAACCCTGATTGAATAAAACTGTTTCATCAAAAAGACAAGTGGAAACTCGAAAAGCTACATTTACCGACTTCATATCCTATTTAATGCTAGCAATATATATGTTTTAATATGCCGCCATTTTTTGTCCCTTATTATGATATAGGCCTAAAAGCTCGACTCATGTTTTACTCAATTTTGTTTGTATTTTGGACATTTATGAATTATTAAAGAAAAACAAAGATGCAAAAACAATGGCTTTGATTTTTGGTCTCATCTGAAATGACAAATAATTATTCCTGTCCGTCGTAACTTTTCATATAATTAATTACGAGACAGCCGTGTGATTGTCGTACCCCTGTTTAGTTCCCATTCGCGAGCTAGAGATGACCTTATCTTGCGACCACTTAAAAAAAATACTTAGGGAATTAT
>JAIPMN010021072.1:0-27675 GCA_020650975.1 Apostichopus californicus | reverse complement strand
AAAATAAAAAATTGCCGGAAATTTTGATCAATTTTAGGGGTGTTGCTTACTGCCATAAAGCACGGGAAGTGCCGTTTCCTGCAATCTGAGGGGTCTGCCAGACGAAAACCCGTGGTGGCGCTCCGCTTAGATAGTCATCACCTGCTCACGGGCCCCCCAAAAATTTATTTTCGCACGACGCCCCTGGTCCGGATCCAGTAAGCACGAAGCTAGCAGAGAGAGAAACGACTCGCAACTAGCTCGAAATTGCAAATATATGCCCGGCACACCATGAATACATGATTTATTGGAAATAAATTTTACTCCAAACTTTCACGAAAAGTAGCACCAGATTGCACCGAGGACCTCCATATTTTGTGAAATTTTCCAAAGGGGGGCACCCACTCCCCTTAGACCCCTCCCCCAGGACGACGATTAGGCATTTCCCATCTGGGCCCCCCCCCTTCGGCGAAATCCTGGATCCGCCACTGGTTTTTCGCGCGCTCCGCGTGCATTCAACATGTTAATGTGCATATCACATAGGCATTCATCGGTTATTACATCACATGCCAATAACATACAATCATTTTCCGTGTTATTACCCTTCCATATTGGTTAGAATTATTGGGGAAGTCGTTACAACAATAATGATAATAATAATATAATTTTAACCTTTGAAAAACACATTACAAATTATTCTTCTTCCAGTAGGTGCCCGAAAATTTCTCAGCATATTGCCCGAATTTTCACCGAAACAATTGGTTGGGGGCTACAGCCCCCCACCCCCCCCCCGCCTCCTACGCCTATGCTTAGGAGTAGTATCACGTCCTGTTTAGAGTAGTAGCACCTCCTGTTTAGAGAAGTAGCACCTCCTTTTTAGATTAGTAGTACCTCCTGTTTAGCGTAGTAGCACCTCCTAATAAGAGTAGTAGCCCCCCATGTTTAGGGTAGTAGCACCTCCTGTTTAGGGTAGTAGCACCACCTGTGGTCCTTTTGGCGTTCCATAGTATATATCACCTCCTGTCAAGAGTAGTAGCGCCACCTGTGGTCCTTTTGGCGTTCCATAATAGTGACCTGCCCATTCCTTGAAACCCAACTACAGCCAGCTATACGTCACAAACATTTCAACATGTACATGATAGCCCAGCGCATGTGTGCGTTGATCTCCCGCCGAACCTAAATATTGATAAATATCAATAATTTAGCTCTTCATCGTAACCATGATAACCCTATAATTAGAAAATTAATGAGACATTATTATTAGTGAGCCAATGTATGATTAAATATTAACAAATAAAGATATCAATTGTAATATTTCTCTTGATTAATCGCAGCAAAACAATAAATTTGCAATACTAAAAGCAATTAGAATATCGTCAATTTGTGATCAACGAACGAAATCATATATCGAACTAATGACGTATTTCTGAGTCAGGGATAGTCAGAAACGTCAGAAGCTTCTGTGAAACATCCAACCGGTATTGTGTTGAAATAGCTCAACGCCTTTATTGAAGAAGCAACCTTATACCCACCGTGTTCACCGAAGGGTAAGTCAAAGACTTATTTTACCTATCCTCTCATTTCTTCCGCAATAAGCTTAATAAAAACGAGAAAATATCGTTCATTCCGCCTTGTCTAGCCCTCACGCCTAATGTTAGATCAACGTTATACTTACAATACTTAGTAAGCCATTCAAGTTAACTATTGACCAATGTTATTTGTTAGGCCTGTGTGCACTGAAGGCATGGCTATACAGCCAGTGCAAAGGTACGTGATGCCTTGTGTTCTTCGTAGCGCAGCCTATTTAATCAACAATTATTGAGGAAGTTAGTTCTATACCATATCCTAAACTACCAATACCGGTAAGTCTTATGTAGGATGGGGCATCATGTATGATGTAGCATGTGAGATGTTCAACATCCTAATCATGCAGGGCCAGGGCCTTGTGTTATGACACAGAAAATATGACATGCTTTGAATACTTTGTATTGAGGCCAGCCTAGGGCACACATAAGTTATGATAGGCCTAGCCTAAGCCAAGGATATTTCACCAAATATCTTTTAGCCCACTATATAGCCTTATGCCTATGTTTATTGATATTTCGCATGTGTAGGTACAAATGTAAGTGCTGTTACTCACTGATGTGGTAAAAACTTACATTATGGCCCACATCAATCAATGGCCTAAAGCCTAAGGAGTCAGGTGTAGTACTTTGTAGCAATGGGTGATTTCAGTCGTGAACGGAACTGAATATTTTAATTTATAGGGGCACTTTCACCATACTGTATTTTTCAAGTTCTAGTTTAGTTACAGTCCCAGAGTCATTTTTCAGTGAAACCTATAGTTACATTTGATTGTAACTAGGCCTAAAAGGTTTATTCTGCAATTTCTATATATAGCATGTGCATCGGAGACTTGTGGCAACTCACTCTTTGTACACACAAAGTACTGCATGCAATATTTTGTTGGTAAATTACATTGAACGTTGTATTAAACTTACAAACTATGTGGTTAATATGCAGCATTGATATGAACCAGGGGTGAATTGGCCTACCGGTGTACCAGCTTGTTTGACTGAGGGGCCTCAGTGCTGCCAAGTTGGAGTACGAAAGTTGCTACTTGCAAGAGATGGTAGTTTGCCCATTGTTTCAGGTACTATTATTTGAACAGAAGAATAACTCGAAGTATTCTTTTTGTTTTCAGTTTTTACATCAATATGTCAGCCAAAGAACATCAGAGACTTTTCAAAAATGCAGCCCTTAACCCAGAAGAATTAAGGAGGAGGAGGGAGGAAACAGGAATCCAACTGAGGAAACAAAAGAGAGAGGAACAGGTTAGATTATATTTCTTACTCAAAGCAGCAAACCAGTGTTTATGTCCATTAGTCCAATTCTCAAAGTTTTTGAATCCAATGGAATCTCATATGTGGCATGTAAATGCCTCGTAATAACTTCGTAGTTGTTAGTGTTTCTGGTGAAGGTCATAGGTCATGTTTAAGTTTGCAATGGTCAAAATGGATACACCTTGTTAACTTGGTTTAAATCTTAAATTTAATATTCACAACTTCATGTTCTTTTGTTGCTTCCTTATTTTGCCTCACTCTTCCTTTCTTGCAGGGAAGTGTTCTACTTTTTTGTGCCCCCAGGCTTCCTGGTACACTTCCTTTCACAATTATGCTGTATATTTAACTTATTCAGTTATATGTATAATTTGGGGGAAAAGGAAATGTAATGAAATATCCATTTAATGTTTTTTTTGTATGTTTACAGTTCCTTTTTTGTGGTCGTCAAAAGTTAAAGTTTGTCAGTGGTCACAAACTAAACTTGTACACGAGATAATGTAATAATTTAGCTTCAGTGCCACTTGAATGCCCCTTAGTAATTACTGTTCTCTTTGGGTGGACATGTTTTGGTCATCTTGAGTTCAGTTTGTGAAGGGGCAAAATATACAGTACTTAACAATAAGTCTACAGTAATATTGCCCCTTAACGATTAACTGCACGTAGCTATTTGGTTGAAAACCGAGTTGTTATTTTCTTCCTTAGCTTTTTAAAAGGAGAAATGTTGATCTACCAATTGACAGTGAACATGACATGGGGATGCCAGACAACTTTATGTCCACCCAGACACAGGTATGTTAATTTGATTTCACCTTTGACCTTTTCATCTGTTGCATCATTCTCGGGTAATATAGTGCTGTGTAAGGGACTCTAGGCATCATGGCTTGTAGAACATGTAGTCCGAGCTGTTTCCAAACCGCTAAAGATTCTAGAAATATTTGTAGAATGCTACAGCGACAATAGTGTTTTAGCAATTCTTTGCCAGTTTGAAAGTACTACTTATTTACATGGCATTCATCGATTGCTTCTTTATGTTGTCACTAATTTTTATGTAGTGATACATCTTTTGATTTCACAATATTACATAATCCCTTTAACGTTTGGTCTGTTATCGACAACATTGTTCACCCATCCGACTTCCTTTCGAGGGGATCAGTTTTGGGCTTAAAGTGGTGCGTTTGACTTTTTATCTCATTTACGTAATATAATCAACTTAGATGTAACCTATTATATAATCAACGCACTACAGATCATTCACATCCAATTGAATTTAAGCAGTTTGCAATGGAAAGTTTTTTTGTTTTTTTTAAATAAATACCAATATTAATTGTACCATGATTTTGCATTTTCTAGTTTGTCACACAGGAAATGGTGGACATCATCAACAATGGAGACCAGTCACAACAACTACAAGCTACCCAACAATTTAGAAAACTTCTTTCAAAAGGTAAACATAAAACAGTTAAGTTAATTTAAGTTTGGTGAGTATCTCTTTTTCCAGCAACCGTATGTACTGCCGTGATGTCATTTATTGGAAGGCTGGATAACCTAAAAGAACAAGCTCACTTTTCTAATAAAGGAGGAAAATATGCTACAATTCTTTAATGAACTCTGTAGTGAACAAGTTAACAAATTGAAAATATTTACAATGATCCCTAAGATTTTATTTCAGCAAACCATCAACTGATAAATTACTGACAAATTATTAACAAATTTGGATAAAGTGTATAAATTATTGGCCAGAATCAGGTGCAAACCAGTGACCTTGAGAATATAAAGTGATGTGCCAACTAGTACCTAGCCGTAGCGTGGTAGCTTTCCATATTAAACTAATAATTACTGTCATTGTTTAAGAATCTGTTGCATAAACTGATTTATTTTAGTTGCCTCATCATGTTACCCTTTGTCAGAATTTGAACTGCTTTTCCATCACTTTTACCATTTGTCTGTTATTAAATTATATTGTAGGTCTCGAAGAGTAACAGCATCAGAATCCCAGACCTGGACATTTGCAAATTTCAGTGATCTGCTCATTGTTTTTCAGTGCTAATTGATGTCATGTGAAACACTGCTAATTCATTGATTAGTTTTGGTCAAATTCCCAGAAGTTGATATACAATATTTCGTTTTGTCCTTTGGAATCCCTATGGTTCACTCTCTGGACAGTCAATTAAATCAAATTCTGATAAGATGAAATTCTTTTTTCCCCATTATTGGAATGGTCCTCAGTTCATTGAAGCTCATTGCTATTTGTGTTCCTCTCCAGAGCCCAACCCACCTATCAACGAGGTCATTCAGACAGCCATTGTGCCAAAGTTTGTTGAATTTCTTAGTGCAGAGAATAGCACTCTACAGGTGAGCCTGCATGTGCAGTTGACTTATATAAACTTGTTAATGTACTAAATCATGTAATTCTACAGTTATCCCTGGGCTGGAATTACAGGGATGTGCTCACACTGGGCGGCACCCGGCGGCTGCGCCCAGCAGTTCTGAATGACGCCCAGCACAAACAGTATTTTAAACATTTCCACCCGGCACTTTTTTGATGATAATTTAACAAATTTAACCATAACATGGCACAGAATAGGAAAAATAGCACCACCTAAGCATACTTCATGTGCAAAATTTGTCCAGTGGGGAAGGGGGTACCCCACCCATGAGATCCCCCTTCCAAGGGTGTGAGCACATCCCTGAGTACACAATGTCACTTATTTTACTGCCTTTTTTCTTTATCCTGTATAGAATATTGTTCTCTCTTTATTGTACCTTTTTTCTCCTTTTGTATTTCACACCATTTATTCATTTTGACAATGTCAACAGTATTGTTTAATGAGTGAATTTTGAGTGAACTTTGGAACAGAAAAGGTTTGACATGGTAAACCAAACAAAAGTCGGGGCGGGGGTGGATGGACAGGTATAAAAGTTAGTAGTTTTAATACTGTTAAAACCATCTACTTTTAGAGCTGGTTAGTTTTTGCCACATCATTAATATTTTGTTTAAAGGACATTGTTAATATCTTGAAAATAATATCACAAATTAACCTGTACTAAACAAGCCTCTGTTTTGCAGAACAATGACATTCAGCTCAAAGTCATTATGAAATGCCTTGAAAGGATGAATTTGGTATTGAATTTTAGTAACTGTATATCATAGTCCACAAATGAGGACTACATAATGGTCCTACAGTTATATAGGTTTTCAAGATATGTCCCTTTAAACTATGCTAACCATCTGGATATTCCCTTTAGGCTTATTAGATTCTTGATTCCAACTCCTCAATCAAGGTCTACATTAACATTGAAGCAATATAGAAGTAGAATTAGATTGATAGCAGTGGTTTCTAACAGTCTTTAAAATGTCATAATAAAATTTGTGTGTCTCTTATAATCGTTTACATAGAGTTCTGCAGTTGTCAAATCTTCATTTCTAACAGACATTATAAGCTGATTGAATGTCTTCTGTTTCTAGTTTGAAGCTGCTTGGGTTTTAACAAATATCGCCTCAGGAACATCAGCCCAAACAAGGACAGTTATAGACACTGGAGCTGTACCCATCTTCATTAAACTGCTGCAATCACCATATGAAGATGTACAGGAACAGGTAAGTGGACTCAAAAGATGGGTGTAACAAGATGGAAATATAGATCTATGGCTATGATGTCATCATATGGGAGGCTAACTTCATAAAGCAGAAGGCTTTTAGAGGTGGTGGAATTGCAGAGAGAATTTCTTGAAAATGCTGGGACACCTGAATAGATATTTTGTTTGTGCCAGCATGTCAGTGGATGCTCTGTTCAAAAGTGGGGTTATATAATAATACTAGATTTGATCTTTCAAAACTTGCCTGAAAAAAATACATCCCAAAATAGTGCAAATCAATAGTATGGATAATTAGCACAAATTAATTGTAAATATAATTGAAATTGGCGGTAGAAATCCTTGAAATGTGAAGATATGGTTTGATTGAGAAGACCTCCCCAAGAGCACATGTAATCATGGCTGTGAGATCTTGAAGAATTTAGGTAACCTTCAATGATTGTACGACCCTTGGCGGGTCCCTGGTTCGTTGGTAACCTCTTGAGTCGACAATGTTGTCATAGTGATCTGCCATCCATCACATCCAACCTTTGTGATAAGGGTGGTGTGTTTGTATAAGGGTGTGGTTGGTTAAAGTTATAAATTGCTGTCACTCAGTCATACCTTAGGTAGTGCATATGGGTTGAATTTCATTTGTATCGATTTAAACATTAGTGCGTCGGGTGGTAGTGGTATGTTATGTTATGTTCACATTGTGCTACCCTATGATGGGGTTCAGTCCACAGGTATTTCTGCAGTGTTGGTTTATGTTACTTTTCATAGAAATATTATATTAAAATTACCGCAGCTTGGAGTATAACCTTTTAAACAATATCTATGGGTAAACATGAAGAGTATGGTGATGATTTGTTCAGAGATAGCACATCAGTGTAAAGTAGAAGGTTGTCTTTGTTTGGTTAAATTACAATCTTATTGTAAGAAATACTCGCATGTTCGAAAATGTGTCTCACCAAAAACTCGTGAATGTGCTTTTAACAACTGTGAGTGTGAACTGATATTTTTCTACTTAACTTCTTGGTGTGTTCTACAATATCATTGTGTCAAAAAGGACAGCAGCTTGCAGAATCCCATGCTGAATCAATATGAAATAGTTTGAGTTACTCTTGCCTGACCATTAGTACTGCAGTGCCTGTTGTGTGAACTGGGGGCGTTGTGGTCAAGTGGTTAAGGCAGTGGACTGGTGATCAAAGGATTACAGGTTCGAGCCCTGGCCAGATCATTGCGTTATGTCCTTGGGCAAGGCACTTTATCTCCATTGCCTCTCCTCACCCAGGTGTATAAATGGGGACTTGCGAGGTAACTTGTAAATATAGTTGCATGCGCCGGTTTGTGGCTGCACCCTATGGGAAGTCCCACGGGGGACACGTGGTTGTGGTGCACTGTGGTGCCCCAGGAGAGATTGATTGAATTGCGCACACTTTGGTGTGTAGGTGTGACAAGTTACCAATGACCAAGGCTAAGTTGTCAAAGCGCTACGATCTCGATGTAGCAGCGCTATATAAGTGTCTAATATGTATGTATGAACTGCATAGCACAAAAGAGTGCCCCATGTAGCCTGGCTGCAGCCCCCTCAGCATGCTGATGTTGTAGTTTGGCTTCCTTGCTGATACCATCCACATGAACTACATCTCACACTTGAAATTGCATTTTGATTCATGAATATAATTTCATAGTTAATAGTTAATGACTTTGATGGTATCACTCCTTTTCGTAGGCTGTGTGGGCTCTCGGTAATATTGCTGGTGACAGTCCTGAATGTCGTGATTATGTCCTTAAAGAAGGCATTCTTCTGCCCCTCCTATCGTAAGTAGTCTATTTCTCGGTTATATATATTTCTCATGATGAGACAACGATGTTTACCATCTTTGTCGTAAGGGCTGTTCCTGCTATGGTATATAATGAAATGACTCTGATTTTAAAAAGCTGTGTCTGGGAAAAGAAAACCCCCCACTCCCCTCTTCAAATGGTAATAGAAGAAATTACTGTAGAGATGTTACACACGTTGGTATCAATAAACTGTGCCTTAGGCTAATGCCTTTACTAGTAGCCATATTTGATGTATTAATTTTTATTATTTTTAAATGTATTATGTATTATTTTTAAATTTTTATTTAAAAGGTCTGATATATTAAAAAGGTAGCAGGTCTTTGAAGGTTTTACAAACAGCAAAGATCCTTTTACAACTGATTTAATAGATGGAAGGATGGAGTCAGTATAACTTCAACAACAGGACTTGTTTCTTTTGTATGAAATAAATTCATCTTATCTATAAACATAATCCACAAAATTTAGCCCATCTTTTATTGATAACATTATGTGTGTTTATTTGACATGCTTGAGGTGATAGTGGCAGGAAGTTTAGTTAAGAATAATATGAAAACATTAATCATCAGTTCTGATGGAGTAATTAATTAATTAATTAATTGCTCATCCTTTTCAGGTTGCTTACTAATGCTGTCCGTATGTCTATGGTGAGGAATGCAGTTTGGGCTCTATCAAACCTCTGTAGAGGCAAAAGTCCACCACCAGAATTTAAAGAAGTAAGTACAGGGTTCAAGAGGGATTCATAAACAAGGAACAGCAGGGCTCATTTTTCAGGAAATTTTAAGGTTGTCCTACGGACAACCTTGCATTCATATTTGGTCGTCCGAATGATTTTTTGGTTGTCCAATGAAAGCACCAGAAAATGCTACTGGAGTTGCCTGACGTGGTACATCGCACACATCGTGTGCATTTAAGTTACTATATATATGCCCAGGGACTATTATATTAGTCACGTACGTCCTGTGATTTTCCGACACTCTATTATATATATTATTATTACGGCGTGATACTTAAATGGTCAGAGAACATAGTTGCAAATCATTGGTTTTCTTTTTGATTCCTTCTATAAGGTGTCTCCTTGTCTACCAGTGCTTGCACGTCTCCTCTTCAGTGGGGACCCCGATGTCCTAGCTGATGCTTGCTGGGCCCTTTCATATCTCTCCGATGGACCCAATGAGAAGATTCAGGCTGTAATTGACAGCGGTGTCTGTCGACGGCTAGTAGAGCTTCTCGTGTAAGTAGCCAGTTAGATTCACAAGGAGTATTGGGAGATGGAATCAGTTAAAGGAGGGTGTGGGATACCCTCTGAAATACTAGTCTTAATGAGCAAAGTGTGTGTCAGATTTCCCTATGCTTCTGCAATCTGTCATCTTCATCCTGGCCTTATAATTTTTATCCTCAAAAAGGTAACTGGCAGTGATAAACCAACCCTATACCCCTCCCCTCTGCTTACTGTTTTCAGCTAACATTAAATACTAATATTACCTTTCATATTTGTTATCCAGGCATCCTGCTCAGAGTGTTGTGTCTGCTGCACTTAGAGCCGTTGGTAACACTGTAACCGGGGACGATGTACAGACCCAGGTAGGTTTCTGTCACCATTTCATACCCAAGTCTTTTTTGTGTCATATTATAGAATATTTGAATTCAGTTTAATAGAACCCTAATTTAAAGCCTGGACAAATATTAACTTTAAAGTGAGATCATTACAAATTTTCACTGCCTTAGCTAGTTACTGCAGTAGTATCTGGAATTCACAGGTTTGAAACCAGCAAGACACCGTTTGGTGTCAGTAATTTATTTCTCACCTTCCAAACTTGTAGTTTTAATCAAGTTTTAAAGATGACCATGCCTGAAACCATTAATTGTATAATGCTCTGAGAGCACAGTTGCTTAGCTGTATGTTGTTGCACACTGATGAAGATTGGACTGGGTAGTTTATGTTTAAAATAATATCCAATGCAATGAAAATTCGTAACGCCCTTCCATGCCTTCTCAGTCTTTTTTATTATTTATTCTTTATGTTTCTGTTAAGTCTATTGATTACATTTTTTCGGCTCTTCCTTCAGGTGATACTTCATTGTAACGCCCTCCCATGCCTTCTCAGTCTTTTATTATTAATATTTTTATGATTTATTCTTTGTGATAATATTCATTCCATATCACTGATAGCTTGTCTGTTAAGTCTCTTTATCACATTTTTTCGGTTCTTTCTTCAGGTGATTCTTCATTGTAACGCCCTCCCATGCCTTCTCAGTCTATTATTATTATTATTATTTATTCTTTGTGATAATATTCATTCCATATCACTGATAGCTTGTCTGTTAAGTCTCTTTATTACATTTTTTCGGTTCTTCCTTCAGGTGATTCTTCATTGTAACGCCCTCCCATGCCTTCTCAGTCTATTATTATTATTATTATTTATTCTTTGTGATAATATTCATTCCATATCACTGATAGCTTGTATGTTAAGTCTCTTTATTACATTTTTCGGCCCTCCCTTCAGGTGATACTTCATTGTAACGCCCTCTCATGCCTTCTCAGTCTTTTATTATTAATATTTTTATGATTTATTCTTTGTGATAATATTCATTCCATATCACTGATAGCTTGTCTGCTAAGACTCTTTATTACATTTTTTCGGCTCTTCCTACAGGTGATACTTCATTGTAACGCCCTCCCATGCCTTCTCAGTCTATTATTATTATTATTATTATTATGATTATTATTATGATTTTTATTATTTTTTCGTTGTGATAATATTCATTCCATATCACTGATAGCTTGTATGGTTAAGTCTCTTTATTACATTTTTTCGGTTCTTCCTTCAGGTGATACTTCATTGTAACGCCCTCCCATGCCTTCTCAGTCTTTTGAGTCACACAAAGGAATCGATTCGTAAAGAAGCCTGTTGGACTATTTCAAACATCACTGCTGGTAACAGATCCCAGATACAGGTATGTTGTGATACTTTGCAATGAATGTTCCTCCTCTTAGAATGACATTTTGAGTCATTTTATAGGCAAATACTGATGTCAAAACAAAGCAAAACTTATAACGAAGAGAAAAATGTTTCGTGCTCTGCGATGAGATTCGCCAGATCGAGATATTTGATTGAGAATGTGACCCATTTTTGACTCGCTAAAGCTTCAACTACTCCAGGAGGTGGATCTCTGAGTGTGGTCTGTGATGCCATCAGAGGAGATGTTCTTCAAAAGGTTTACTGTCCTTTTATAATCTCTTGTTAAGTAATCCTTGAAACCTGATCAATTTTGGAATGTTTGCTTGGCTCTTAATGTTCTCTGCAGTTAGAGCTTCATGCAAGTAATATTTTACTCTGATGATAAATAATTGAAATAATATAAGGAAAAGACAAAGACATTTTTTCAACTCATTCAAATTCATTCTACTGTTGGCAAGCTTTCAGGGGCTGACTTATTCCGTTATGATCAGTGTGAAATGTTGGTCCTCTCTCTTTACACAAATATGTTTAGCAGTAAATAGTCATAATACTAGTTTTGCTTTAAAAGGCAGTTCTTATAAACTGCTACGAAGTCATGGGCCAAAATGTCTTTAAGTTCTGACTTAATATAATACAGCAATACAGTTTACGACGCTACCGGCTCATATTCACTGTACTAATGCTAACTACTTTTCATTTCAGTACACTGAAATCTGTCTAGTTGCTGTATCTGTAATTTCTTCCACATAACATGCTTCTCGTTTCTTTCCCCCCTCCCATCAAAAGGCTGTGATTGATGCTAATATTATTCCCATGCTGGTTGAGATTCTGTCGAAAGCTGAGTTTCGAACTAGGAAAGAAGCTGCCTGGGCAATCACCAATGCTACATCTGGAGGAAGTGCAGAACAGATCAAGTAAGAAAGTGACCATTTTAGCTACTCAAAGACATAAAGAGTCGGCCAAAACTGACCACCACCAACATAAGAAGTGGACCCAGTGCTGACCACCACAGAAACTCTGTTTTGAAAATTTTATCTTATTTAGCAACATTTCTTGTAGAATAAAGTTTTGCCTCACACATTTAGAATATGTCATCATTTGAAGGTCTGGGAACAGCATAAAATAGTCACACAGTATGAAGCAATACTTGACAATGCACAATTATATTCATGATATATAATTCAGCCTATGGTTATCCTTCAATATTAAACTGGTCTGTCTTTTCTCAACCCCATTATCAGTGATAGGCCTTGACAAGATTGGCACCCAAAACCTGAACATTGGCCCATTTTGGCACACATCCTACTGCCCCTTAATACATGCCGCCCTCCCCCCCGCCATCCACCAACCCACACACACACACCTTATATTCAATCCTCTTCCACTACCCATGGGATCCTGGGATTTATTGGTATCAGATTTGGTCGTCGGCGATTCACAGGCATTTCCTTCCCAGTTAGTGACTGTTACATGTTCTTCTACTTCTCTGTTTGTCTCTTCAGATTTATTGTGAGTGAAGGTTGTATCAAGCCACTTTGCGACCTCCTGACGGTGATGGACGCCAAGATAGTTCACGTAGCCCTGACCGGTCTAGAAAACATCTTGAAGTTAGGACAGGCCGAGGCACAAATCTCCAGAGAACCAAATCAATATGCCCTTGATATAGAAAGTTGCTCTGGTCAGTTTATTTCAAAATTCTTATCTATATTTATTACCGTCAGAACCAAACAGAGATTACAAACTCATAATTTATGTATGTATGTATGTATTTTAGATCCTCCTGCAAGCAGGAACTCGCGAAGAAGCCTCATAGGCTTATCAAAGCCGCAAGCTGACCAAAGCCAGTCTCTTACATTCATATTTAACGTCCATGATTATGAATTGTTAATTGTCAACAACTCTGTAACTGGACGACATACATTAATCTGTGAGTGACTCAAACCGGGGACCTTATGATTGAAAGGCACCGGCGTTAACCACTGAGCTAACACTCCACGGGTTATCAGGACATGTCATCAGGACATGTCGCTGCATTCAAGGGAAATTTTAGTAACATTTTGTGAATGCTTGGAGACCTGCACGCATCTTACCTCTCTCTCTCTCTCTCTTGGAGAAAACTAGAAGTTTGCCCTTGAAATACGCATCCGTTTTACCACTGTCTCGTAGAGAAAGAAATACTTACTCCTTTTGTCTATCTCCCACTCCAACAGGTTTGGACAAGATTGAATTCCTTCAGAGCCACGACAATCCAGAAATTTACCGTAAATCTTTTGAAATCATCGAAGAATACTTCAGTCAGGACGACGATGAGTCCACCCAGCTGGTCCCGAATGTCGAAGGACAAGAGTTTCAGTTCGGAGTCGAGGAAAATGCAGAAAATTTACAGTTTTAAAGGTGAACCATCTCCATCTCCATAATGAAATAAACAGATAGAGTACTCGGGTGGTCCTATTATTGTGCATCATCATCCACCAAAACGAAACAGAATTTTGATGACTGTCAATGAATGGTATTAAAGAAGGGGTGAACTATCAAGAGTGTGACCATTGGTCAGTCTGATTATGGGAATGATGATGATGATAATGGTCAAGCTGTCCCTCCAGGTGTAAAGTGAAATCAACTTTACCCCTCTCATTGAAAACAGCCCAGGGTTTACTGCAAATTGATATTATTACCCAGGTACTAAATGCAGGTACAAAGAATCAGAATGCAAATGGTTCAGTGCTTCGTGGATGGCTGTGAACCTACTCAAGCACACTTTAGGGTCATATGAATTTTGCGGGAAAATATTGCAGATAAATAATTATAATAATGGGTGATGAGGTTAGTGCTTTACAGTTGTGCTTAGCAGTTTGAAGGTAAAAACTGAATTCTGTGAATTTGAAGGTTCTTCGTATGAAAATTGCTATATGACTTTTGCTTTCTTTAGCAAGTTTACCACTTTGATTGGCATTCTAAGTAACTATCTGAATTCAGTGTAAAAGAATCGTTCAAAGAGAAAAGGCCTGAAGTGACCGGAGAGACAAGGCCTGTAGTGACCGAAGCGAAAAGGTCTTTACTCTTAGGACCGACACAGTGAGTGTCATAGTGGTCGAAGATTTTCAGAGAGGTTTTCTTCAATTGTGAGATATGAGAAAACGAGTGATAATTTGGGTGGAAACCCTCTGTATTCAATGTTAAGCACCCGTAAGGTGTGAATGTTTGGTTGACCACGACATGGTCTGGAATTAGTCACATATATTGGATGCCTAAGTTGCATCTGCTCGAAGTCACCGTACCAGTGAGTTACTTTTATAAGTTTATTAATGAGTTAATCCATTAAAGAAAACCTTTGTCCCTGACAAAGTTAATGTAATGGACTTTTGTTTCATTTGCAATCCTCTATAGAGTGTAAACATGTAAAGGGTGCATTATTATGGAATAAAGAAGCAGATTTGTTTTTTTTCTCAGGTTGCTTTATTTCCCTTATAAAAACAGGAGTTTGATACCGAGAGAATGCAAAATGCAGCTTAATCATTGATTAAGAATAAGCAAGGAATAACTGGTGTGGAAGCTTTATGAAGGGTGGGTAAAATCTAATATTTGGCTCCATTCACGTGAGCATTAAGTATGGAAATATCCTGTAGTAATAGTTCTACTTTAACCTTTTGTTCCTAGTTTTTTCTTCTTTCTTTTTTCTGTTTATCATTATTATTATTAGTATTGTTATTATTTTTTTATTAATAATAATAATATTATTATTATTACTGCTTTACTACCATGAGACTTCAATGACAAATGAAGATGAAAGTTACAAGTGACAGACTGATTATGATCTCTGTTACTATAGTAACGGAATACAAAATCTGTTGTTATGTTAAGACTTAATGGAAACAAAAACATTTATTTTTATACACAAACATTAAAGTAACATAACATTTTTTCGCATTACATATAAAAAGAGACAAACAGTGTTATTTTACCAACAATATAAGAAACATTTTCATTTACAACAAAGACACATTATACATATACAAACTTCATTGCAATACAAAAAAAAAATTCCTTTTTTTAAAACCTGCCTTTTTGTGATCATTTTTTGAGTGTTTTGAGTGAGATCTTGAAGTGCCCTTACCCTTCATTTACGATTGGTTAGAGACTTGTTAAGAATCGTGGCCTACAGCTGATGATGATCTGGAAGATCAAAACTTCCCTTCGTATAGCTGTTTGCTTTGCCTCATTCTGGTCACCTATGTGTGATGTCATCATGGTGCTTCCCTGGTCAGATTTGTTTTGTTGTGTGTTATGATTGTTTGTGCATGTGTCTGTATTGTGTACGTGTGTGTGTGTGTGCATACCAATGAGTGGGATGCTACGACGTTGTATTGGGTAAATCAAGCTGAAATACGATTTTGATAAAATGCAACTGACCATGAGCTTATCCTGCTCCTTAACTGTGTACCTCTGTTATTACCTTCTCTATATTCTACCTCTTTGTCAGGTTTCAAAAATTTTCTCAGAAAACAAAAAATACACCAGTTGTGTGCATTTATATTTTTTACATTTTACACATGAAAAAGAAAAGACATGTTAACTATTTACTACAACAATATATCTAAGAATGACACAAAGAAAATATTAAAAAAAAAACGAAGAAAAAAATACACTTAAGGAAATATAAAAACCTTACAAAAATACATTGAGTTGGACAAGTAACATTTACTATACATTTTATTCATTTAAAACCTTTTTCCATAGTAGTGCAATATTATACAACATACAACATTACATTCCACATTACACTGTCACACTTCCCCTTTTTCTTTTTTTTCCCATGTTTCAACAAGAACAGACAACTCACAGAAGACGTACACAAGAGAAGCGTTTGACCATTCCTACTTGCTTCATTACTGCTCATTCCCTTTTCTCAAAAGTTTCTCGAACATTTAAAACAAATATTTCATTATCACTGCTAATTAAGGCAATCTGGCTCGGTTATTTTGAAGCTAATGATTAAAGTGAATTCTTAGGACACAAATGTCCTGAAAGTGGCTTCACTACTCTAAACCAAAAGCTCTTGGTAGAATTGTTTAGAATTGTGCAAACATTCTAGATGTGTAACTAGATATTTACGTAGCAGTCTTGGACAGTTTTGTTGCTGGAAAAAAAATCATCTATGTGTTCGTTTCAAATTTGCAACTGTTGTTCGTTGAGAGAACATAACCTGTGGCAGTCAAAATTGGCTGGTAATGCCAAGAATTACTAGTATAATTAAATTGCAGAATGTAAAACATGGTAAAAATGTTCTAATAAGAACTTTGTGTAAGCAGTTATAAAATTAGGGGATTTGGAAATCATTTATAAGCAAGTTTTGGTTGGTTGGATATGCATCTTTTGCTTGTTAGTTACCTCAAAGCTTGGGTTTACACTTTTCTGTTTAATCACCTTGAAGTGAAAATAGTTGTATCACTTGCCAGTACTTCTACTTAGAACCAGCAATTATTCATTCAAAAGTGTGTGTGTTGGCGGAAGAGGTGGGGGTAGGGGTGAATGTTACAGGTGGTCACAGATCCTTAACAAAAACTGCAAACTGCAGTCGGACACAGATGGATTCTAAATTAGTTGAGGCTAGGTGGCCATTTTTCTTTTGCTGCACGGTGAACATATATGACTTAGAATAATTGGGGGAGAGGGGGCACAAAGATACCTCATTTCATTGCCTTATGTTGTCTCTATCTGACTATCAGCTGCCCATGTAGAAAGATAGATGTTTTACTTTGAAGAAAACACCTATCATTCAGTTTGTTAGTAATGAAGCAAGTAGGAGTTATTAGTTCGAAGAGTTACTTTTGACATCAAGGCAAGCATCCTGCATATAAATCATATTTTCATAGTTCATGTTCAGGAAACTCTTTCAAGGGTCTGATTTCTATTTCTTGAATCACAAAAAAAAACCTGAATAGCTCAAAAGACCGTATAATTCCAGCGAAAAGGTGGATTTTGACAGATTTTCAGTATAGCTCAGCCTCATTGCTACAACTTGTGGTGTTCTGTAATGATAGAGTATGTGAAGGATGTTTGCCTGTTAGATTGTAAAAGTAGTTCTACAAAATTATAATAATATAAGAAACATTTAACAACAGTACTACATTTTCAACATGCCTTCCATACAATTTTTTTTTTATTACTACAGCGTTCAACATACATTACTGCCAAATACTGTACATTATACATTTTCACCATTTACAACAAAATTTACACAATAATTTTCACAGCTTTGTCCCCCGAGATGAGCTTTTTCTTTCTAAAGTTTACAAGTGTGTGAGTCTCTTTGGACACTAGTATTAATTATCAACTTTATGTTAATTGACAAGTCTGTAAAAATCAACGTGTTGGGACAACTTTTAAAAAACTGTGATTTCGTGTTGTGCTTCAAAGCACTTGTACTGACAGTATGAGCAGTACGAGTATCCTGTGTCTATCGGAGTGAGGATTAAAGCTGTTCGTGATGTCAGTGCAATTGCTTTTTAGGGGTGACATGAGAGCATCGTGTAGAGCGGTACTAGCATTATTAAAAATTGTCCCAACTAGCTGGTGAGTACAATGATAACTATGCAACTTCTAAATACATCTTACAAAGAGACATCACTTAAGCAAAATTTATCTAATTAATCAAGAGCTATGTTACACTTCAATTCCTTTTTATTAAACTGGATATGTTGCCAGGAATTCATTCTGAATTGTTCAATAAATTGTGGCAACTTTACATAAATGGGCCTAGATTAGATTTGTTTTTTTTTAATTTAATTACACTAAAGAAATTCTCTGCAATGATTGGGGGAAAAAACAATAATATGTCATTAGGCTCTGCAACCACCAAAACAAAAAAAAATCCATTTTTTTTCTCATGTATTTTAAGTAGCTGGTTGCAGTAGTAAACATATCTCGTTCTGCAGAAATAAACTGTAAGTCCATCCAGTAATTACAAATTGGAGTAATTACAAATTGTTAAAATAAGATGACCTTGTAGTACTTCCACCAAATTAATTTTGCAGGGGAGATTTTCTAATTCGTAACTTAAAAATTTCTCTGTCTCCAAGACAATCCTTCATAAATTGTTACATGGTAACCAATTTGCAAACAGTGAAGCAGAAAGAATTGTATGAGATTTTGCAACTTTTCGTCATCTGAAATGCAAGTTAATGAAGAGTCCTACTACATAGAGAGTTAGTATATTTGCATTAATTTCATGACAGATGTTTTAAAATGTTGTCCTAGTCTTTTACTTTTCGAAAACAGATATCTTTACTTTGCCTTTAATATTATGCCCAACAGTACTTTCAAAGCAAATTTTACTTCGGCCTAGTCTTCTTTAAAAATCGGGTTAGATTACTGTAAGTATTAACAAAGTACAGGTCATTATTAAACTAAAAAATCTGCACCTATTGCACAGGCTGTCCAGCATTCCTACATTGTGTTCGCTCTCCATCCCATTCTTCCTACTGTACTATCAAAATACCTACATTTTGGTTAGGCCTCCTTGCTTGTAACCAAGAGGTTGATGGTGCCATGCCATAATTTGCCATTCTAGCCATAAATTACTTTGCTCACTTCCACTTTGGTTACGCTGTGTAACATACATTCAAAATGCAGAACAATTGCACACACAAAAAAAAGCAGCAAAATTGTGCATATCACCTACATGATTGGTGAAAGTCAACAGTGATGGAAAAACTTTGTTTTTGTGGCATCCAGGTACCAAGTTGAGTATGGCACAAAATCACTCTCGTATAATTCACATTTTTGGATTGCACCCATTCATCATAATAAATAATATTGCTACTTTTTCATGACGATGTCCCACAAATTCTTACACAAGTTTTCCACACAATTATCTGCTGGACAGCCTAGAAGTGACCCATTTCTTAGGATGCCTACAGAATGTCTGACCAGTTCTTGAGTGAATTAAGTGAATTGTGAATAGATACAATTAGAAAGGACATTCAACCATCTGCTTTGATGATGATACTGAAATATGTGAAGTGTTCCTCTTACAGTGGAACTTCTGCAAGAAACTGTGCTACCCTTGATAATTATCTAGGTAGGATTCCAACCAAAAATTTGGAAAGTTCCTCTTGTTAACTTGTTTGGCACAACAGGCAAAGTTATAAAACCAATATTGATAGAAAGAACCAAACCGATGCGATGTTATTCATGTCGGTAGTGAAACCATTCAAGTTTCTATGATGTATTAATAAATCAACAATTACTTCCCCCTTGCAGTCTTTCATGGAATACAGTCGCTGAGAAATAACAGACATAACTAACGGATTAAAAGGTTCCTTGTGCAGAATAGAAATAATTGACAAATACGTTTATGAATCAGCATTGCTAGTCATGACTAGGAGAAGTTAGAGTGTGAAATCTTAGTTTTATGAGAAAAGTTCTTAAGAATTTGTTTTCTATTCTTCTGGAGCAAAAAAAAACAGTACATATAAGAAATGATCTCTATAAGATTTCATGTTTAACTCCTGGCTGGAGTTTAATCGTAAAACTAAATAGTCCATCTTTGTAGAATAAGACTTGGAAGTGTTCACCATAGGCATTTGTTATCAACCGGTTACCTCTTATATGAAAAAAATTATATATCATTAATTTCAGAAGGGAAGGGGTATGATTTAATTTGGACAAGAAAGTTTACTTCTTTGCTGAAAAAAGTTTGGTTTTAGTCCATTCATATCAACTATGACCATTACAGTCTGTGTTTTAATATCGGTTTATACCGTTATTTCCTCTAGATTTTTAACTGTTTGCAGTTTCAAAGGCTCACATTTAAATTAAGTCAAAGTTCTCAGTTTCCAAAATGGATTTGTGACTCACAAATGGGTAAGAATTTATACTTTTAATCAGTTGTGAATCTTTTACAGACAAGATCCTCAGAGCATTTTGTTGAAAATTATTTTAAAATAAAAGATGTTATACCTTCAGTTATACTTTCTGTGTGTGAATGGAGTGGTGTGTGTGTGTGAATGAATTCCAATTTTTTTTTCTTAACTTTTTTTTTTTCTTTTTTTCTCTTGGCAGCTCAATTATCTGCTATCTATTGAAAACTGATACATAGAAGTAGAAACAGACACAAAGTATTACATAACATATCAACACACAATATACTATTCAACAGATACAAAGTTAACAGTAAGAAGACATTTTTTGTCTTGGAAAGAGGAGAAAAACAATTTTTTTACATAGTAATTTACATGTTATTACATACAAGTATTCAACTTAAGACAAAATACAGAGGGTACATATGTAGGCTCAATTTTTAAGATTGAAGATATTGAAAAATTGGTTTAGATTTAATAAGTTTCAAGTAATGACTTTGTATGACTGTTATACTTGTTGTTGATATTGTCATACTTTGGCATGTTAATGCCTCTTTCAAATCTTCAAGTAACGTAGTTGAATTTAGGATATATCAACAAACACAATTTATTCTATTTTCGAAGTATTCCATCAAGGTTCTGAAGTTTACCATTGAAGGGAAAATAAACCTTTGACATGAACTAAAGATGACTGTAGGTCTGTTTTTCATGTATGAAACATAAAAAAGACAGAAATGATGCATGTGGATAATAAAATTACAAATCTTTTTTTTTTAAAGAAGCTTTTGTGGAGATAAAAACTTCTTTTGCTTACAAGTGAATGTTTTTGGCTGTTGTCATAAGAAATATAAGAGTTTGATGACTAAGCAGAACATTATCAATGAAACGGTAGCTTTATTGAAGGTAAGGTGAAGTCATATTTCTATAGCATATGTATAGTGTTAATACATATGTATAGTGTTAATACATAGTAGAGGTATTTGTCGTTCACTGTATTATTAAAGCGTAGTTTCTGAGGGGAGTATTTAATGTTGATGTATCAAAGATGCAGTTGGCTTTATTTCTTACTATTTGACAAATAATAAATCACATTATCTGTTAAGTTTTAAAAATCTTTGTGAAACGGTATCCACCAACATGCAAAATTAACATTTTCCTTTCTATATACTGTTGCTCCTTCAGTTTCAGCAGATTCTAAGCAAATAATTAGATAAAACTTTCTTCTTTCACTAAAAACAGGTCGGTATCTGGTATTAAATGAATCATTTCATGCTGTGTTGATTTGCTTAATAAACTGCAGAGTATGAAGAAACTAAAGAAATGTTTTCATGTGCTCCACTTATTTCAGTATTTTTTTGTATTCTCAGTTTTTTGTCTCATTTCTTAAAGATCATCTGTATTGCCCCCAGACATGGTAGAAAGTCATATAGTGGTCTCATGTGCTTAAATTTTGCCAAGCCCCTAATAAGGCATCCATTCAGAGGATGTCCGTTTACAGTATGGTATAGTTTATTATTGTTGACGGCTATCAAGAACCAGGTCACAGCAGTCAATTCGTGTTGCATAGTTTTCTTCAGTCCGGCGCTGTCCGACCAGATTCAGGTTCTCAACCCATTGTCATGGCAGTTTTTAGCACCCAGTATAGTGTCATACAGATCTATGGAAGTGTCGTCAGGGATGAGGGGAAACCCAGTATATCATAAAGTTCTATGGAAGTGTCGTGAGGGATGAGGGGGCACCCAGTAAATTAACATACAGCTCTATAGAAGTGTCGTGAGGGGACACCCAGTATAGTATCATACAGCTCTATGGAAGTGTCGTTTGTGGGATGAGGGGGCACCCAGTATATCATACAGCTCTATGGAAGAGTTGTGAGGGATGAGGGGGCACCCAGTATAGTATCATACAGCTCTATGGATGACGGGGCACCCAGTATAGTGTCATACAGCTCTATGGAAGTGTTGTGAGGGATTAGGGGCCTCAGAGTTCATAGTTCAATGGGACACGACGGATCAAACCCGTACCTGATGAGGAAACCAACACATACAGTAATCCAATGAATATCTGGATATATTTCTGAAACACAACTTGTCCATACACTTGAAAATATCTGGATAGTAAACTTTCCTGTATCATTCAATATAGCTTGCCATTTCATTGTCCAGTCAAATGTGTATTATGTCATACAGTATTGTAACATGGCTAGTCATAACATTTGGTATTGGAAACACTGTGGAAAGGGTTGTTTCTGTTGTTTAGGCATGCATAGTCTTTGTCACTGGATTTCAGAGTACTGGACTCAAATGATGATCTTACAATCCAGATTTTACTGTTTCTTCAACTTTACTGTACCAAGAGAGCTTCACTATTTTTGACTGAAGAGAAAAAGACAAACATTTTTGTGTTTTTGCAAAGCATCACTTCACTGAAATATATTTCTCTCCTTTTGCAAGCTGTGGCAAATTTTTATGACAAGTAACCTTACACTAATTAGCCTTAAAATGCTTTATTTTTAATCTCAAGCCAAATATGCTGAAGCTTCCAGCATTGTGGACACATAGGAGACCTAAGGTAATGTGTAAGAGTAGAGTAAGAATAACTTTATTAATCCTTTAAGAGGAAACAACAGTGCATCTTGCAGAGCAGACTAATGAAACATCTGATTGAACTAATAAGTAATATAGATATGTAACCAGCGTAGCCATCGGGTAGGATGGTGGACTGTGTCCCAAACCCCTCTAATTTGCCAAGAAAAGTTTCTAACAGAATTTGCATCCACTAAAATAGTTGATAATGTGCAGATTGGGGTACCAAATTCTCTTCCCTTCGTATTATCTATCCTATGATATGAAAACATGAATAATAATAATTTCCCCCATTAGCAACAAGAGCACAGAGACCCCCTTCCGGTCCCCCCGCCCCTTCATATTCATGTAAAGAAAAATACTGATAGAGACTCAGAGCACATCTTCAAATTGAAGCATCTCACTTCACAGCAACTATATCCTTTAAACAAAATTGGCAGACACCAAAATGGGCTATTATAATATACCTCCAGGCTCCAAGTTTGTTCAACTGGACCTGGAACAGTCGATTACATCATAGAACCAATAAATTTAGTGAAGTTTTTTGACATTCTACCGGCCAAAGTGGTAACAAATCTCTCCATTTCAAAAATAGTTTAGTCATTACCAGTAATTTTCCTGACCAGAGTCAAGTCATTCACGGTTGCCACTACGTTATCGCACGGGGAGACCCCTGGCAAGTTTGTTTGAATCACTTTAGATTTAGACAGACTTATTACCAATTGCATTTGTTCTTTGCTCACCTGTTTAGTAATGAATGCCACAGATTAAATGTGGAAATAAATTATTTCAAGTACTTCTCTTCAGTTTACATGACAGAATGTTCATAGATGTCAGGACTAGAAGTTGTCTTGTGTTAAAACTGTCCTAGTTGTTTAGTCGTGCTAGTCTGACCTGCCAAACCCATCTATTCGATTGAGAAGAAACTTAATGAAACATCAGAAGGCAACAATTTTTTTATGATTACAACACTATCAAAGCAGAGTATGACAACTGCATTCATGCATGGTTTTGATAATTAGTTTGAAGAACAACATTTTTTAAGTATCATCTTGCATGTCAATCACAATCATGTTCTGAACTTTAGATCAATATTTGATAATTTTAAAATTAGTGACAAAGATTTTAAACTGGTCCATGCCCCACCTATCCACATAAATCAGTCACAAAATGTAAACATTACTGATAATGTTTTGTACTTAACTATATTTCTGAATTGAAATATCTATCATATTCCACATGAAAAGAACAAAACGCCAATTGGTAAATTAATGTTCCATCACAATCTCTTGAAGGTTCTTCAAATGTTTGTAGAATGGCTCTGCCTCTAATGGACTTGACAGTAATTTTACAAACTTGTTACAAAAATGTGAATTAATTTGCAAAGCATTAAAAGATGCTATGAAGACTTAAAATGGCCAACTGAAGACAAGCTGTTAATTTTATATTAATAATAACCTCACTTCTAGTTTCTAAAACGAAACATTTTTGAGATCAAATTTATGTCGTTTCCAGTGTCTACCTGTAAGTATGCCAATTTGAGTAATCTTAGAATGTGAATTTCATGGACGGTACAAGGTAAATTAATGCAAAATGGACTTTAACTAGCCATTTTTCAGGCAGCTTCAATTTTCAAATGTTTCCAACTGTTCAAAATGAAGAAGTAATAATATGTACCGAATGCTTTTGCAAGACTTTGATTTTGCTGCGTCCTTTCATCATTTCAGGTGTGCTTTGAATGGACTAAATGCAACTGGCTTTATACAGCAATATTAATTAATTTAATTGTGTTAAATGAATTGGAGGTTTATAAAGTTTGGTACACATACAAGTACTGAAGATTCTATGGTTCAGTGTGTACAAAAATGCTACACACATCTTTTGCATTTGTGTAATAATTTTCCCATTTTGCATATTGCTAAACTATGCGATACCAGATAAATAAATTTCCTATTGAGCCTTTAATATTTCTGCTAAGCACTGTGCTTTGAAAACTTCAATTCAAAATACAGATTTTTAATCCCGGCAAAGGTCCCTGGCAAGTCCACCTCATTCCAATTTCTCAGAAGTCTTTGCGCCGAGTTGTTGCTGATACTGCGTCGGATGTCTCATCATATTCATCTTTGAAACAGATTCACCGTGGTCCGCTCTGTATTTTCCTATCCCAATCATGACTAACGCAGTGCAGAAGGTCCCCACTGCCATGGCTATGTTTACGTAAACACGAAACTTGTTTTTTGCCCAATTAAGTGTGGCATCTCTGTAACAGGAACAAGAAAATATTTTAATGATAAGCAGCTTGTACCAGATAATGCAATCTATATTTGAGAGGTTAATCACATTAAATATTCCAGATGTGAATCAAAGGTAAACAGAGTCGAAATTGAACTGCCATTTGATAAAACAGATCAAATTGTATTTCTCAAAGTTCTCAACATCCATTGAAAACATTTATGGAAGTCATTGGCACCCTATGCTTATCATCACTGTTCATCTATTGAAATACTGTGACAAAATACATTTAAACATTTCATATAAGTTTCCTTACAATAGATTTCTGTGTTGCTTTGAACTGTTTTAAGAGCAATTTCATACCAAAATCCAATATTGTAGATTATCAGTTTATCTATTGAACTTCATCAAACAAAATTTGAATTTATTGTCCACAATCGGAAATTTGGCTTACACAGGTCGTAAACGAAAAAAGAAAAGAAAAAAAGAAAAGCAATAGTATAAGTATCAATAGACTGCGATACACATACAGTAATACAAACATATATACAGCAAGTCCTACAAATAAGAAACTTATCTTCAATAAAATAGTACAAATCAAAATTTTCCACCAGTTTCTCCTTACATGAATGTGACTGATGCTAACATAACAAAAAGTGTCTGGGTGGCAAATATTGAGGGTCAAATTCAATCCATCTAGACAGTTGATATTCATTCAATGAAAAAACAAAGAGAGCCACACTAGGAAGATATCATAGTGTGGCCAATTTTGCTGTTATTTCTGCTAATACTCAGTAGGATTGATAGAATTTCTGATCAAACTCACACAAAGTTGCTTTAAAGGTAATCCCTACACACCATTACTAGGCATTGGAGACACCAGAATTGCCTTCAAATATGCTAGAAAGTCAGAAAATGGTTACCGATGCTCAGAAGTTAAGTGCATTTTACTGCTACCTCCAAAGGCCTTTTGCCTCATTGACACATTTTAATGTCTAATTGATGTCTGGAAATAATATGAAGGATCAGAGCCTCTAGGAAAGTACTTCAACTTTGTGGTTCGTCATGGCTTAATTGGGCAATTCAACAATTGTTTATTGTGTGTTTCTGTGTTTGCTTCTTTAATCTCAATTCTCTTTAATATGAAGTCTGATTGAATGTCTGGGAATGGAGGATCAGAGGCATAGGAAAGTCCCCGTGAAAACTTCTCCAAATTTTCTAGCATGCTCAAATTTGGGGCAATACTGATAGCCATTAAGGCACTGTAAATGATTATACTTACGAAACAAAAGCGGGTACAGTTTCAAGCGATGAGTACTTTCCAGTCCATACTAAGATCTTTCTGTCAAAGTTTGAGGGTGCTATTAACCTCAAATTAGCTGCAGATGTGGCATCTTCTGAGAAAAAGGAAGGCAAAGAGTCCCATTGACAGATGTATGATACTATGATGATCTGTAACAGGGTATAAATTAAGTACTGAAGTTTACCTGTGAAGGAAATACATGTATACATCCCAAAGACTGTATATTTGAGATTCAAACATGCAATAAATGACTTTCACAAGCACAAGGGAATCAGATACACAAAAAAAGTACAAAAGTATCTCATTATTATGGAATCTGATAAAACAAGCGATGAAATGTCCACAAGTAATTTATAAAACTAAAACTGTGCAAAGTAAGTTCAGTGACATCATCATTACCGTTATTCTACAAACAACATTTTTGCTCTGACGAAGCTGTTTCGATATTTTTACCAAAATCCTGTTGAGCAGACCTGTGTTTTCTTCCTTTTTCAACATAACCTCCAACTCTCAGGACTTTGCCACAGGTTTGAGATCTGTAACTAAGTGGTCATGAGTCAGACCAATGCCCAATGGTACTTATTATATGAAAATCATTGCTATGAAAGTTATTACATAAGTGCCCTCTCCCCCCCCCCATTCTCACCAGAGGGGCCCCTTACTCTCACCTGTTTCTGATTTTGTCCCTTCATCAGCACTGCCAGTTTGCTTGTGTGTCTGAATGTGACCCGTCCTATCGTCAGACTTTGCACAAGTAGCACACCTTGTATGGAACTCCTTTCTGTTTTCATTCCACATAAAGTCTCTAGGCCTATATGTATGCATTTTAACGCTAGCTGATGTACTCATAAATGTTTGGGGGTATTGTCTTTGTATGTGTCCTAGATCTTTCCTATAATTCCTTGTTTCAGAAGTGGACAATACGTTTGCTGTTGTAGGCATATGAGTACATGTTGTACAAATACGGGCATTAGGACAAGCACTTGGCCTAAGCCTATTGTTTAATGTCAATACACCGACAGGCCTATACCTTTCGTATGCCGCCAGAGTTAGGTTACTTTTCTGACATTGTCTCATGCAAAGTGACAACCCTTCGGGTTGCCTGAGAAGATTTTTAAAATTTCGGGCAAAATGTTGATACATTTTTTACGATAGCGTATGTTCTAACGTTAGACGCAGATCAAGAAGGAAGAAGGTTGCTTCAACAGTATTCTTTGGTCTTATGTTTGCCTCCCGAGCTGTTTCCAATACGTGACTGATAACTGATTTCCCAGCACAGCACTTACTGAATTTTATCGAACGCCATTTGAATTTTGTGAACAAGATTTTTACTTTTCTATCATGGTGTATAAAGGCGCTTTCACACCGGGCGCGACGCGACGTGACGCGACGCGACGTGACGCGACGCGACGCGACGCGATAAAAAGGTGGCAGGACCTTTCACACCGGCGGGCGATGTTTTTATCGCTCAGCGATGTTTTTGTGGCGCGCG
>JAIPMN010021070.1:0-13267 GCA_020650975.1 Apostichopus californicus | reverse complement strand
TATATATTCTATATAAGCAGAGAAATAAGATATGACTCATAATTGACAAACAAGGAGTATTGTTTTAGAGAATATGTTGGTATGTTCGGTCCACCTGGGACATTCGTCAGCAATAATTGGCAGTTTAATGAAAAGTACAAAATGTAACACAATGAAACTATGACGCTGGATAAGTAGCATTGATGGCAATAGAACCAATGAACCATGACTATACAGGAAGCGGATTAATGAGCAAAGAATAGGAAGAACGGATTATATTTGTTTGTAGAACATGTTGACTGGTTTTGTTTCAAGGTCACTACATGTAGCAAAGTAAAATAACGTATACATATCACATGAACGTGATATATATATTATATGTTGTAGACACAGTAAATAAGAAGAAAAATATGCCACTAGTATACGCTCTTGACCTACCGACATTTACTGTTCCCTTTTTGGCCGCCGGACCCTCTTCAAACACTCTGGCGATGATGACGCACTCTCCTTCATTCTTAATCGTTATTCCTATTCCTGGAAGATCATTTGATAAACATGGAATAACAGAGGCCGTAAAGTTACCCCACAAAGTTTTACATACATCCAAATTATCAGAGGCGCCGGGACAACTATGTCACCGAACCCTCCTCTCCCCCTCGCCCCCTTCCGATTTCGCTTTCATATTTATTTTGTGAACGATATTATCAAAATGAGATCACAATATTCGTTATCCCGCTTTCCCTACCCCCTCCTTGTATCCCTGTTGCTAGTCCCCGAAGCTGTTACTTCCTGAGCCTCCTCACCACACACCTGTAGATGACATCAAGAATCACCATATCATTAACCGAAGAATCCAATTTACTACAGGTCTATATACCCATGATGTAATTGTGTGATTGACAACTGGAAGACCCCACCGCCCCTCCCCCCCCCCCCCATGAAAGGGGAAAGAAATGTATATATAGTAATCACTAGCAAGCATGACGTCTTAGATAGCTAGTACGGTGGAGGTCTCGATTTAAAATTCTTTAATTACATGCAAAACTTTTCAATTACAACAAAATCCAATAATGAAAATAATTTAATTTAATTTCCATTGGAAACAGTGACATTAATTCTGTAAGACTTATTTTGAGCTATCAAATTAAACTGATTATGGATTGTATGTTTCGGTGATCAAAGAAGCTTAAGTATTGTTGTTATTTCCTGGTTGCCTTCCGGACACCCCTCCACAACCCACAACCCCCCCCCCACCCCACCCCCCACCCCACCCCCGTCAACAGTATGCTCCTCTCTAAAAGAAAAAATGCTAAAAATACATACCGTCTCCGTATTTTGGATCTTTCTTGAAGGATCGCCGTCTTACATTATTCCGTCTCTTCCTACTCGCAAATAAATTAGTTCTTGACTTCAATTCTCGAACAAATTCTATTCTGCTTTTTCTATCTAAAACTGCGATTTGAATCTTACTCAACCAATCCCTATCATCTGTTGTTACCCGTAAATCAAGACTGCCCTCTTTCGTACAGATAGTAAAGAACACATAACGTCTTCGTTTCATGATGTTACTCATGGCGGTGACGTCATCAAGCGGAAAACGGAATAGTATGTTTTTCAATTTCTCGTGGCTGCCGGAAGTTTTCTTGGAATGCCATCGATATATCGTTAAATACTCCGAACTTAAAATACAATATTTAGGTCTCCATTGGAAGAGTTTACTCGAAGATTCTTTATCCATGTACCCCTCTTTAATAATGGTAGCGTCCGAATCGCTTTTGGCATTTTCACTATTTTTCCTTTTATCTAATATCGAATCCGACCGAATGGATTGTATTTTGTCTTCCACACTTCCTCGCATCTTCGACATTTAAATTGATAGCAATTCCAGTCTTTGAGTTGTATTTAATTTTGCGTCGATCCTTCTTTAGGCGAAGGATATGGTAGCAACAGCGTAGACTACACTGAAATTCCGTTAGGCCTATGTATACCTATTGTTGCAACAGGATAGGCTACACTGAAATACCGTTAGGCCTATGTATTCCTATTGTTGCAACAGGATAGGCTACACTGAAATACCGTTAGGCCTATATGTATACCTATTGTTGCATGACAGTTATATCTTTAAGATTCACAGATCGCAGAGAGGGAAAACCAATGTTATATATATATAATTTTTGTAACAAAACGCTTGAGGAAATTATTTCATTAATATATTTGGTACGAAAAGACCACCAAAATGTCGATTTAGTGGAGAGTTTCTTTGACTCAAATGGGAGGGACAAATATAACATCAAACACTAACGTTAGGTTCTGTTCATAGTTATGACTGGTCAGTATATCATTGTGGTTCTTTTCTCTGTTAAAGTCTTCCTTTTTTGCTTAGGCAGAAAGTATGTATTCTTGGTCACGCTATCACCCAAATGAAAAGAGAAATATTGCTAAAAGAATTTATTTCTTCGCAAACATTATCCAAAATTCGGAATTGTTTTAAAGAATATCTACTTATGATATCGTCATTGTCTATTAATATTCGGTATAACAATCGCACAATCTACAAACAAACAGACAGTCATGAAATATCGATGATATAAATTCCTTTAGGTATGCAAAGCGAAATGTTGTCTTCCCAAATGTTACATTTTAAATGCTACACACTTTTGAATCCTTTGCGAACACAAGCATGTATTCCTCACATAGACGGTTTCGGTTAGGAAAAATGGCGACTCAACTTTATACTAAAGATCGGCCTAATAACTGTTTTGCCCAAAACAGCCTGTTTTCTGAAATGTTGTCTGAAAATGTCAACAGCAATGTTGTCTGAAAGGATCCACGTACAAACCTTTGTAGAAATTATTCCTTAAGACACTTGTAACACGATATTAATCACCGTTATGAACTGTGGATAGGCTATTGCAGCCTATCACGCTGACATGAGGGAAATATTTCTCCTAATACTTTTATTCAAGTCCAACTAATTCCAGAAGCAAACGTCCCACTGCTGTCGAAAGACAAATGATTCTATAGGGTTAATTTTACTATAGCGTTTAATATGCCAAACTGCATAATGAACGGTTATGGCCAACTAATATATATTAACGCATTGGACGGTACGTGGGTTTTTGGCTCTGGGCCTGATGGGTAGCAATTTAATTGAATGCTTCCTTGTCTTGTTTCAGCTTTGAATTTCAGACGGTAAAGAGTGAAGGAAGTCGTTAACAGGTATGTTCGAATGATGATTCAATAAAAGGGGAAGGGGAAATTAAGTCGCCCAAAAGTGATTAAAGCGATGTAGTTAGTTTCATAGAGATGCTATTTGATATAGCTTCCTTGTTTGTTAAAGACCAACAACAACATACAAACACACACACACACGCGCGCGTACACACATACACATACATACTTACATACTCACCCAGACACGATAGGGATTTTTAACAGGCACTGTCGGAATCTTTGCGGAAGAAGGGAATATTTTCCCAAAAGAGTATTAATACTCAACTTTAAACTTTTGATTTCTGGGTGAAATATAAACAAGCAATAATGGTTTTTAACTAAATATTCAGTTAGGCGTCGAGGGCTTTGTACGAGGGGGAGGGGGTGGGAGGGGGAGGGGAGGATGGGAGGGGGAGGGGAGGAACCTTACTGAGTGAATCAATAAAAGATTCCATTTATTAACTCAACATTTATTTCAAATTATAATTCTTTCATTTTACAAATCGTTTGATTTCATTAATAATGAGGTCACGTGCCAACTGTCATGATGTATTACTAGCAGGAAATTCAGTAAAACCCGGATAGATATCTAAACTTTAATCCAGGACACTCATTCATCTTTCACGACGTCTGACTATAACTATCAATCAATGTCATATATAAGTCAACGACGTTTTAATACTTATATTCATATCTTGTATTGATTCAGTCCGGAAAATAGATATATATATAAGATGTATATGACCAATGTCTTCAGTAGTGGAGATCAAACCAGCTAACAAAAATGACGTATCCTTGAGTAGAAATAGTTGGGAATGGTCAGCAGTTTTAGCAAGTGAGAATTCTCCATCCATGAACCACAGTCTCCTCCCCCACATTATCGAAAAAGTTATATGTTAAAGTAATCCATTTATCCTTGTTTTCTTCTGTATAACGCTATGGGTGGGAGGAGTAAGGAAATTACTTTTATTGTCCATCAATAGCGCTTTAAATTTTTGTTGGAGTACCGACATTCCCGCATATCTTTCTTTCAAAAGATGCGCATGCGCGAGTAGATGCTCTGCCTTGTCCCTACGAAGGTTACGACGTATGGAACGCATAAAGGGTCTTTAACTTACGGTTTTTGCTCTCTTTTGATAAGCGTTAGTGTACTTCCTAAGCCGGTAAACAACATCAAGAAAATTAAATAAGTCCGGTTGACAAGTTTCTAGTAACTAACTATTTCTTTAAGTTTGTTTGCTATGAACGCCTATGCAATTTTTCTAAATTGTTGAAAAATACAGGATGTGTGTATGATTCGTTAAGTTGTCAAATCAAAAATTCTGTTCGTTCATGTATAATGTCATGTGACTCATGTCTGTAAATACTATCGTTGGGGTACACACAAAGGTATGTGCTTATTAAAGCTCATTACCTTTAAATAGCTTCTGTCTGTTAGTTTGTTTGAATATGCATATTCCAATTCATGTAATGGAAGAAAAAGTGAAAATATTTGGAAAATTCCGTACATTGATTTTTTTTTTAAACAAAACAGCTTTAGAAACATAATCAAAATTCAACATTCTCCTTGTTTTTAGAATGTAACATATCAAGATTAAATTTCCCCCTAAAGTCACCTTTTACGTTTGTTAAAGTTGTCGAAAACTGGCAACTATCCATCCCCACCCCCCCCCCCCCACCCACCCTCCTATTCATCTTGATATGTTACAAATATTGACATATTTTACATCTTATAACTCGAGAGAGAGAGACGCTAATTACGGTACAATATTTTGTGGCGTCGCTCTGTTGTCAGACACGACAGAAAAGAACACAAAAGCGACATAGATCTCTAAAATTGAACATTAGAAACACATAATACAAACTTTTAATGTTGGCTAAGTTGTGTTTTGGTGTTCAATAATTCTACAAAATATACATGATTTGGGGAATTAAAATAAATTACCTTTTGTTCGATATTACAATAACTTTTAACTATTACTTTTAATTACTGATTCTACAGAAGACCAATAACTACGAAAACTCAGTTCATTTACTAATTATTTTTTTATTCCCTTGATCATCTTATCTCGTAAAACAAAGAGTAATTACAAATTAATAAAAACAAATCACAGTGGAAACATCACACGACCAAAGGAAAAGATTTCGGCGATTCACGTCCCGCACTTTGCGGACCGTCGTTCTAAAACCCACGAGTGGTGTCCCGGATATGCAATGTTTAATTCACATTTCGATATTTATGCAATATGCAAATTCCAAAGATCTAATTTATCAAGACACCCATGTCCTTTAAATGACTTCAAAGGAAAGAAGGTGAAAATGAACTTCTTCTTTACATTTACAGCAAATGATCCTGCAAAAAGGTGTCTGTATAGAAATATATTATAGTTTGTTGTTTTTTTCGTTTTTAATTTTTATTATAATTATTAATTTTACACATTTTTAGTCGATTAAAAGTAAGGTCTTCTTCTATTTTATTCGGTCAACCTTGTGTTTGCTTCCTTTTGTAATTCAGTCAGTAAAACTGACTCAAGCTCGAAATCCTGCTTTCAAATGCAGCGCTACTGTTTCTTACATGGCACGCCGAAAGTGTAACATGAAACTTGACTAAATAAAGCTACATTCGATACTTGAAATTAAAACTGTATATTCTTTCGATAAATACGAAAGTCACTAAATAGTTGGCTTGCTATCAGCTGAAGCATAACCGGTAGGTACAGCTGGAGCCATCTGTGGTTGGGGTTGAGAGAACCCGTACTGCTGTTGAGGAACGGTCGTTGCGGGTCCAGGTTGTGGCTGAGCAAACCCGTACTGCTGTTGAGAATATCCCTGAGGTGGGACAGGTGGGTAGGCTTGTGACTGATCATACGAAGGAGGATAAGCTGCTAATAAGAAAAGATATTTAGTTTAGAATTAAAGTCGTGCAAAACGTTGTTATATGTGAATGCACGTGTCGTCGTTTTTGTGGACGATGCATGTATTTCAGTAGAGAGGTTTAATATACAACCTATAACAAGATAAATAGGAAAGATTTTATTGATTCTGTTAAGTTAAGCCGTCTGCCAGTTAACATAACGATGACATTAAACAGGAACCTTCTTTTATCGACCACGTTAGTCTATATGCCAATTACACAAGGGTGTGCATGAGAGTATTGTCATGGACATGTTGTATACCTTATCGCATGCAGAGTGGCTAAAGTAATTTCAGATAGTACAATAAGTTATATGTGTTCTTGGTTCTCTTTTGAGAAAAGAGTCATTGTTTACCAGTTCTCTTATGCGTTTTGGGCTTTTTATTTATTTTATTTTTTTGGTATCGTTTAGTACGGGTGTTTTTTATATTGTTGCTTTTGGCTTTTACATTTTTTGCCTTATTGGTTCTATATATTTAATATTTTGGTATTTGTTACTATTTGTTTTTAGGTTTTACATTTGTAAGCGCTTTGAGCAGCTTTGCTGATTATACGCTATATAAATAGTACTTATTATTAAATATTACATATTATTCTCCAACTTGTCACTTATTCGTAGAAACACGTACCTGCCCAAGTGACGACTTCAACATTAAAGAAACATTGGTGACAGTGTCACGTGAGAGACCACCGCCGTATCTAATTTAAGCCTTAACTATCACATGATAAAATGCGCGCAAGTACAAGTGTTCTGTCATTTGATTTGATTGCTATGTAAAGCTTTCAGTAGGCCTATGAAAACTATGAGGATGATTTTGGGGACAAAATTCATGTGCTTACATGTGAAGGCGACGTTTGTCTGAGCAGCTGGATACCCATTGATTGCAGGAACGGCAGTAACTCCCGGTTGCGTTGTCACCTACAAAGAGAAGGTTGGAGTTTGGCTTTTGATGGGTATTTCAATGAACACGTTATGCGTTAAAAGGTGTCATTTATGTACATGCACACATTATCTTCTCCTCTCGTCGCTCCCCTCCCCCACCCCCCCCCCTCACCCCCCCCCCTTCCACACTACCCACCTCTATCAATGTGCTTATCATTCTCATCAATACAAATAAATTAAGGTGACCTTAATGTTGTAAAGAGGTAAAGCGTAATTTGCGATACTCAATGTTATAAAATGCTTACTTGTAAAAGTCATTTACATTGCCTATACCCATTTCAGTCAATTAATACACCCAGCTTGCAACACGAAAACAACCAGTACTTCCGACAGTAACGACTGTAATAATCTCTAAAGATTTTTTTTATTTCAAATTTATTCTTTTTTTTTATTTGATTTTTTTACAACTGATATTTAGTGAGCTTTCTTTCACTTTTTTTTTTGGGGGGGGAAGGGAGGTGGGGGGGTAATTGAATTCAGAAATGGTATAAATCTGTACAATTTATCTTATTGTGTTGGGGGTTTGGGGGTGGGGCCACCGCTTTCTTATTTCTGGCGATGCCCGCATTGGAGGGAGGAGGATCAAGGACAGTTTTTGTCCCGGGCCCCAGATCACCGTCAGACCGCTCCTGGCGTCATCGAACTATATAAAACTTACAGTAGTTTTCCTGTCGGCACGACATGAAGTTTTTCGAGCTGCAGCAGAACCGTGTATGGCGGCAAGGAACTCCAGGCAGGCCAGTGTTAGTATGGTAGCATCAATAGCTAGACGGGTTCTTCTAGGAGGCTGATGAAAAGATGAGCACAGGATGACATGTATTTAGTATTAAGAAATGAAAGGTCGTCACGTTATGTAAACGTCATAACTTAACGACATATGGGTTTCTGTTATCCGCCGTGGGAAGGAGTGCCCCTTCCACTATAATGAAGTTTTGAAAGGGTAATAAGGGCTTAAATGCTAAACCGTGCTCATTTCCACCATTTTAACAACACTTTTAGTGAAATGTCATATAGTTTGGGGGGGCTCCAGTGACTACGGCCCTGGTGTGCAGAGTACACAAACACGCAGTTACACTTCTTCTGCAAATGACACTGTCATGTTCCTATACTGGTGAACTCGATAAATCATATTCTGATTACAACTGCACATGCGCAGCACATTTATTAGAGCCTGAATTCTTAAGTGAGCCTTCCAAAGTAAACTTGCTGCTACATGCAGTGCTATACTACGTTGGCGAAATCTTTTAATCTCTATAATTATACATTAGCTATCGAAGTAATTGATTTGTCCTAGTGTCGGTTCCCTCTCTCTCTATCACTCCACCCGACCCGACCCCCCTCTCACCCCCCCCCCCTCTCTCTCTCTCTCTTTCCTTCTCTCTCCACCTCACAATCTCTCACTCTATATTCTTCCCCTTACGTATATAGTTAATACTCACTACGTAGTAGTACGGAGATATCACATACGGTTCCCATGCTACCGCCATGCTCATAAAGACTATTAAGACTATAGCAAATGAAGTCGAGATTGAGCTCAGCCACATAAACCGCATTAACTGTAACAGAAAATGGTTGTTGGATCAAATAATGAAAGAATGTACATAATATAGGCGACGATCCTCTTTAAAGGTTAAAGGGTGTGAAGACTCGAGCACAAAGAAACGTCTCATGCCGGTAAATCTGATCTAGTTTCGATTGAGGTGTAACAGAAGTGTTAGACACCACCATCGGTTTGGGGCGAGTCTTCAATGCCTTTAACAACATGAATACTTGTTCCCTATATCCTAGAAAGCCCAAAGAACGTTCACGCCATGGGCATAAATAGATTTACTGAGGTAGGGGTGGGGTGCGAATGAACCAGTCGGATCAATCGAAGGGACAGATGACGTCACATGGAAATCAGAATGACGTCATACTACAACACATTCTTCGCTGTTATCAATACCCGGATATCCGGAATATTTTAATAACGCTGTAGGGAAATCACTTCACGGTGGTGTTATTTTCATGATGGTTATTTTGTTTTTGCATTAGAGGCCTGAAACGTTGGGGATATTTTGTGTTACATCCCCCAAAGCTCAACAAGTGGGGGAACATACCCCTCCCCCCCACCCCCTCCCTCCATCACGGGTTCTACGCCCAATGGTTAACACTGCACTCATGCTCAAACGTAAAGAACTCATTTCGCTGTTCAACTATATACAATTGATGTTGTCTTATTGAACATTTCTCAATGTCTGTTAAAGTAAAACACATTGACAACTTGCAGCAATCATGTAAAATATTCTTAAATTTGTGACCTGTTAGACTTGAGTATAAATGATACATGGTATTATAACAGGTATTCGGTTCGGGAGGGAAGGAAGGTGAGGTCTTCATTTATTATATCAAGTTGATCTAGGCTCTACCAAGTTGATCAGGGAGTGTTAGCTCAGTGGTTAACGCCGGTGCCTTTCAATCATAATGTCCCGAGTTCGAGTCACTCCAAGATTAATGTATGTCGTCCAGTTACAGAGTTGTTGACAATTGACAATTCATAATCATGGACGTTAAAATATGAATCTAAGAGACTGACTTCGGTCAGCTTGCGGCTTTGATAAGCCAATGATGGCTTCTTCGCGAGTTCCTGCTTGCAGGAGGAACTAAAATACATACATACACATTCATCTATTCACAAAGGGAAAGACACTGCAGTCTATCAGATTATCTATTGCTTGACTCTGCCATTATTCCGCCTTGTTTATCAAGATTCGGTCCTTTTTGAGGATCCAGAAATTGTAAGTCCATAGCGTTGTTTACAACATAGGCTAGGCTAGGCCTAACGTTATGCCAACGTTAGGCTGTAATTGTAGAATGTAAACAAAGAAAAAACTTGGAATAATGATGATAACCAAGTAATATATAATTTGCATATTTTTTTTTTATGTTTCAATTCCAAATTTTGTTCTCTATTGATCTAAATCAACTTCCTAATAGAGAAGTTGTCCCTAACCTTTATAAACCAGCCCTAACAATACTGATCAAATCAACCGGAAGTGCAAATGTAGTAAAATAGATAATATAGAAAAACTGTTAGCTGCAATGAGCATGCATTACATTGATCAGTATTTATGTTGTTCATGTTGCAGTTATTGTTTTGTCGTTACTGTTCTTGATTATTGTATTGTTCTTGATGATGGTGATGTTGTGTTTGCTTTTGCTGTTGCTGTGTTCAGTGTTGTTATTATATTTTATTTGTTGATATTAATAGTTCATTCGTTTCATTTAAATTAAATACAGAAAATGAAGATGTCATTCGTTTCATTTAAAATCAATTACAGAAAAATAAAGATGGCATCGAAATATATCGAAATATGTAAAAAACCAAAAACAGAAATCGTTATTTGATCAGAAACCAAGTTTGATAAATCCGTGGAATATAATGATTGCTAAATAAAGGAAATTATGATAGGAAGGTTTGTTAGCTTACCGATTTTTGGGCCATGTAACCTTGGTAACGTCCCACGCTTATACCGCAAAATCCAGCAAATATAAACTAAATTGATGCAAAAATAACACAAAAAAAAACCATTACCAAGAGGAATAGCAATCAACATAAGGGAAATACATTCATGTTATATATTTGGAATCGATACTGACGTACTTATGTTTCTTTTGATAGTTTTGTCATGCACATTTTCAAAACGGAATTCGCGCAACTGGTTGGAAGTTCTCTCTGTATACGCCCATTGCCATGATATAAATTGTCAACTAGAATTAAAGGTTCCTTCCAACAGTATTTAATCGATCAACATGATATATTTGCAAAAGAAAACGCTGTACCAGCTATGAGTATCGGCTGACAAGTCAAACAGTCGCCCCCTGTTGCACTACAGTGAGTCACATCAACATGTCCCCTGGAGAAATTCACATAAATGGTACGGCCGCAAACCAGCGCGCGCATCGCGCTATGTACAAGTTGCCTCGCTGGTCCCCGTGTATACACCATGATAAAAAGTGGCGATGGACACGTCGTTACGATCTGTCCAGGACTCAAACTTGTGATCATTAGATCGCCTTAGCCATTTTGACCGGGACGCCTTAAAGGGTGTGAAGACTCGCACAAAAAGAAACGTCTAATGCCGGTAATTTGACCTAGTTTTGAATGAGGTGTAACAGAAGTGTTAAACACCACCACCGATCCCAGAAAATACACACACAGCTTGCTACCGTCGGTATAATTAGACACTAGTGTACAGTCAGTACATACAGCTGCGCTCAATACCCACAGCACAGTATACAAACGATACAGCGATGGACATCTCAGGTCCAGCTAAAGATAACAAGGTATCACGTTTCATTACTGTCTGCATTTTGTAGCGACACGAACAAAACGTCACTTACAAGCAACAGAAAGTTAACTTTTTCAGATGGCCGCACACGGTTTGGGGCGAGTCTTCAATGCCTTTTAAAGGCTTCTTGCTTTATCCGGTACATTAATGTACACTTCTTTCAGTACATACGTTGTAGTAGAAATTATGTCACCACTAACTTTGCGACTTTAAAGTCCCTATAGTCTATACCTGCTAATTCAAATGAACGGTTAACATACCCAAATACCGCACCAGAGTGCTACTGCTTCATCACCGTAGTAACATTCAATGCAAATTGCCACGATGCCAAAGATCAAACACAAAATGCCAACTGCTATTTGGAAGATTCCATTTAGTTTGCATATTGAAACGTCGGCGGCTTTATAGGTGACCTCAGTTCTTCGAACCTATCGAGTAGCGAAGAAAAACGAACATGGCATAATATACTGGTGAACTTAAGACAGAATATTGAGTCTTGATATAAAGGGAATTAAAGGAAAACAGAAACTGATAAAATATTTAAGTGCATGCTAGTCATGGTTTTTCTATGGCTGTAACGGTTTACAGGGATATTTACCTTTAAAATATACTAAATCTTTTGAATGCCCCTTTAAGAGTAAATTTTGACGATGACGTCTGCTTTTGGTCAGTGCGGACTTAAATGTTAATATTAATCTAAATTCTAAATTTCTAGCAACTCCATCGAAATAAGCCCTTTGTGTATTCAGCACAGCCCCACTTGAATGACAATCGACGCCATTTGCCCTGAATAAATTTGTTATGTATTGAAATATGTTATTTGAGTCCGTAAATGTGTTATATCTTCCTACTGAACTGACCTAATCATCTTCTGCGTTTTAGATTATGTCGTCCACTCGTTTTAATCAATGTGCCACATGTGCCTAAAGAGGTTGGGTGGGGGATGAGGGTGGGGGTGGGGGGTAGGTATATAACGATGAACAGAACTCATTGTCCTTTCAATTCAAAAGTAGTATACGTTATCCAATGCCAATACTAATTTTATATCTTATCCTACCACGACAAAGTTATGAACATTGTAGTAGCCTATACCTGAACAGCTTGGTTTGCGACTGGGTATGGTGTATTATACACCGTGGTAACCGTAGCTGTCCCTTGTTGATGTGCCATTTGAACTCTGTACTATATGATATAAAAATATAAAACAAAATTACTGTAAAAATGATAGATTTAAGGATACCTTGATACCCTAAACTATATTCGGAACCAACATATTTATACCAAAGTCACTTTTTATCTTGGTCATCGACTTGCAATACTATATACATGTCACTTTGTATAGAGTTACTGGAATACAATAACTAATAATACCTTTAAGACTCTTGAAAGATGACTTGATATAATTGTTAATGTCCAGACAAAACGTCACTTTGAGAACTGCATGGTAATGTGTCTCTAGCTATACCTCTGGGTCTCAGTATATATTAAGCTTTAAAGACTCTTTTAATACTCTGGAATGCTGCTTATGAGGTTAAATTGATGATGACGTCGAATCATCGGTGCAGGCCTTAATGTTATCATGTTAATCCATTGTTTTATCAATTCTAATAACGCCACCCAGAAAATAATCTCTGAGATTCCATATGAACAAAAAGGGAATTCTTTCGATGACATTAAATACCATTTGAGTTTGTAAATTTATTAACACATTGAAAACATGTCATTTTGAAGCCCCAAGAAAATGTTTCGTGAAGTTGCTTCTGAGAGGGAAATGACCTAATATAGTCTTTGTATTACCCCATATATATTTCTGTCACTTAATTGATGAACGTATGCTGTTTAATGGACGGTCATTTCTTAAAACAACTATAAAAAAAGGTTATATAT
>JAIPMN010021069.1:8192-25262 GCA_020650975.1 Apostichopus californicus | reverse complement strand
TATATTTAATGTCACCAAAGCAGAACTAGTATTGTTAGATACAGGTGACAAATGCCTACGGTGGTTTCGAACCTCTGGACATACAATCAGTGTCCATAGCCTAGTGGTTAGGGTGTCCAAGTGGTTAGGGAGGCACCGGGTTCAAATGCAGGTGGAGGCTGGAAGTTGTTTCACTGTTCTGGATTTTACAATGTTCACATTACAATTCAATATATAGATATAAATATATGTATTTTATATAGATATATATACATAATGTATAATACATGGTACAGTAAATATTGATATATTTTTCAATGTATAATTTACATATATAGATATATATATATATACATATAATGTATAATACCTGGTACAGTAAATATTGATATATTTTGCATAGTTATTATACAGATAATGTTAAAAAATTGTTTCTGGGGTCATAATACGAGTTCTGTAGACTTTACACACTACTGTGCTATCCAGTAGATCCAGTAGAGTTTGCCGTAAAACCCTGATTTAGAGCTCGGGTAGTATTAACATAGTAAATTATATTACAAAAAGCATGTTGAGCCTTTTTTTAATTTCAGGCCATTTCCTCCTGAAAGACTCAGTGCTAGGGATTCAACAGGGACATTCTCATATTGTATTGGTACAGTATGTCTCAACATTTCTTAACTTTTCAAAGATAAGTTATAGTACTACTGCCACATTAGTTGCAGGGTCAAGAATCAACTTTGACATGGAGTACTGTTTACAATGTCACCGTTGGTTTCTGCCTTGCTTAAAAATTGATTTAGTTCACAGTAGGGAACAATATTGACTGATATTCATTGATTTAAAGAATGACTTTATAATAACACACACACACACAAATTGTGTGAGGAATCAGCAAAGAAACAATTTTCCATCAAATATAGCGTCACAATAAATTTCTATTCCGTTTCAGTTGTAGGGAAATACCCAGGGCACAACTGTCAAAGTGACTGATTACAGACTATATTTTGGTTGGGTTGAGTATTACCAACTCTGATAGTTGCAATAATCATGCACACATAACCAAGGATGAGTCAGGGGCCAAATGGCCATTACAACTTGCCAAATGACCCCTCAGATGTTTAGAAGGTACAGTATGCTAGGATCTGTTTTTAATGCTCAGTAGTCGCCAGCCCATCAACAACCCTCAGATATTACTTTGTTTCCCAAAAAAGAAAACTATAAAATACCAAAAAAAAAGAAAACATAAACAATATGTGTAACCTGGTTATTGAGTGATAGTTTTATACACTACATCATCTAGTATTAATGATAGGTTAGCCCCTGAACAAGGTACCACTTTTCACAGAAAATGGACCCTGTTCGAAAATGCAACGATAAAATTAATAGGCATCCCCTTTCAGGGGTTTTACAAGTGAAACAATGTATTAAATTAATTCTGCATGAGAAGGATATTAGAATGAATGGCTTAATAATTCACAAATATATTAATTTTGTGTGAGAATACAAAATTTAGATTAAATGGTTATTAAATCTTTAATAAAGGATGTAATGCAAGGTATATAACCACTTTATAGATCTCTCAGTTTTTATTGCTGTGTGAATACCACGTGGCTTGGTTAGTTTACCCCAAAGTTACAACCCAATAGAAAAATCCTTTTAAGACTTTCAAAATTAATATTAGCTCCTTTTGCCATTACTTTATCATCAAGTCACCAATCCTAAATAAAAACTGAATTTCGTGTATAATTTACAGTAATAACAACATTGTACCACAAACCTGGTTGGCCTTTCTCCACCTGAAATTTTCTCGACCTGGAAGGCATCCCGTCGGCTGAATATACAGTGGTCCGAGTAAGATCCTACAAATTCTCCTTCACATAAAAACCTGTTGAAAATTTCAGTTTGCGACTGCTAGTTAGAAAAAAACTGTGTTGTACTTTCAACTACCTACATCATATCACAATCTCAGAAGTATGTGAAGTGAAAGAATTGTCAAAAGTCTTGGTTGTCAAATTTTACATAAAAAAAAGGCAATGACGTAAAGGCTCAGAGACCAAAGATTGCACTCAAAGTTCAAGTTATATAATTTTAGTTCTCAAATGCAAAACAGGGGCGAGAATGATGATAATCTTCACACCAATGGAAACAGTAGCTGGACAGCTAAAATAAAAGACAATGGCATTTCTTTTCGCTACCTTGTGAAACTATCCCGAACAAGAAAAGTCAGTCGGCAATACTGTAGTTGTTGGGCAGACACAACCGATTGGCATGAAAGAGCACGAAAAAGATGACAAGAGTTGCACACCGTTTGAACCAGTCAAGCAAAGAGCAAATATTAACTGTAGACCTCCAGTCTTCTATACTATACCAATCACTTTTGACAATGAAAACCCATTTTCGAAATTGCTTACATCCATTCAGCTGTGAAATAAAACAAAACCTGTTGCCATGGATACAAAGAAATCTACTATGGTAAATTCACCCTTTTTTTCACTTTCACTAGATACAAAAGTTTGAGTTATCTCAGGGAATGGTTAAAATTGGAACACAAAAAGGTGAGTCAAACATTAAGTATGAACATGCAAGTAACCATCCATTATAATCAATAATAAATTTCAACTGCTAAGTAGTACATGATCCAACACAGAGATGTATTTTCCTCCACAAAATAATGACAATATTCTTCAATATCCAAAACAACTGGAAAACAAAGAGTACCCACTTGGCAGTTATGAAATAAATCTTGAAAACCTGGAGCCAAAACCACAGCAAAACCAGTCGAGTATACAGAGGAAAAGGTTACACCACCATGAAATACTACAACTTCAAGAATTAAAAGCTCTCTTGCTTTTAAATTTACCTTTCCTTAAATTTAGAATTCATAGACACCAGGTCTGAAAATGTCATTGTGGTAAATCAAAGTTCAACCAATTTACTAAGAGACTCTTTCTTGGTCTTGTTAAAAATAGTGTCTTTGATCATGATAAGAATATATCATACAGTACAGGTATATTCAACCTCAGTAGGTAAACATTGCCATGGATATATTTAGTATTGTTTACCAGAGATAAAAGAGATGTTTAGATCAGAAAAAGTAAATCAGCCAATATGGTTTCAAATTTATCAGCTAGTACTGAACAAGCAATGTGCATATATAACAACAGACTTTGCAATAATATACCATAATGTAAACAAACTCCTTGTATTTTCGGTATCAAGCAGGATTATTAATTCAATGATAAGCAAGGCAAACTATGATTGTATCTGGCAAAACTTTAGAAAACTTTTTTTTCTTCAGGTTACACAGCTGCATGCTACTGCAAATTCAATATTTAAAGTTTAAAAACACCTGCACCAGCTTCAATTGTAGTATGTACATGCTCTCGAAACTTTTTCTCAAGTTTTTTTTCTTCAAAATACAAATATTCTTTACGTTGGAATTGGTGTATATCAAAGTTGTAACTGAGAGGTTCAAATGAACAAAGATATTTAATTGGAAAAAATATGGAATATATTATATCCCTTGAACTTTCTATCATTTGTTAAGCAGACAGTTATGGGAGGCCAGGAAAACAATATAAGAAAGTGATTGGCCATAGATAAACTATTGGGTAATTCAAGCCTACCAAACCTGGATGAAATATTTACTCTCACTGATAAAAGTGTTCATCATGGTTAAGAGATACATTCTAGTAGCAAAATAGACGATGACCTTATGATCCACTCTAAATAACACTCAGTAATTAACATTGTCTTACTTACCACGTGGACACTAAGGTTTCTTCCTTACCAAAAACTAAAATTACACTCGAAAGTCATAACAAAACATGACAAATTTCCACAAATAATTCCAGACTTGATGTACTGTACAGTATATATCATAAATGTCACCCCCAAAAATGAGCAAAATTGCTGTTAAATCCAAGCGAACTAGATGTAGTTATCGTAAAATTCCTGCTGATTTCAAGGTCCCGCCGAATCTGGATTTATGATAATAAGTCTGTTATCATTACCCGTACCACTGTATGTACTGTGTATTCACTTCTAACTTACAAACTTGTCTCTAGTCAGTAAAGATATAGTGGATCTATAGATAAATCTACAGTATAAGTTACACTAAAGCTACAGTAACTGGAATTTACAGGTACCCTTACATTTTTTATTTGGAAGTCCACTTAAAACCTGTTTCAGCTTCCTTCCTGGTTATCGACAAACATGCTGGCAAGAAGCGACCATCTGCTCAGAGTAAGAGAGCTCAGAGACCAGATCATCTTAAGACATGAATAATTAACTCAGACATTTAGTTTTAGAATGTCATAATCACTTTCCATTGATCCAATGTCTTCTACATTTATAGTTCCATAAGAGGCTTCAGCTACAATTAGAGAGCTCTAAGTTATAACTAAGGTGCTTAGCAGTTCCATTTTTCTGCTAGATGTGTACTTATGTTCACATAATGATGCCCATGGATACAGTAAGTGACATTTTACAAAAATAAATTAATAATAATTTCTTGTTCACCTTCCCCTTTCCAACTCATCAATTAATCCCTCAGTTTATTTGCTTTAAATGCAGGTTAGATTAATCATTAACAAGAAAATAGAATTTTTTTATAAATTGGCCATAATTTCCATTTCCTATGATGCAGTTGATCTTCAATTACAGAGAATAAGTCGGCCTACATACTCCTGTTGAAATTGTTAGGTAAAAGTGAAAAGGGAGGGGAGGAGAGGGGAGGGGAGGAGAGGAGAGAGGAGGGGAGAAGAAGGAGGAGAGGAGAGGGGAGGGGAGAAGAAGGAGGAGAGGAGAGGGGAGGGAAGAAGAAGGAGGGAAGGAGAGGGAAGAGGAGAGAAGAGGAGGTTGTAGAGAAGGAGAGGGAATGTGGTACGAGAGTGGAACAGGTAGAAAGAAGCCAAAATTGTTACTGAAAACATCATAGTAGTACCACCACTGCAAGATACAACCGTGGCAAATGAAATCAAAAATTTCAAGGCTGTAAGCATAAACTTTTATAAAACCGAGAGAGCACTTTACCAATAGAACTTGAACTTCCAAAATGAAAATTATGTAACAAAATAACTTGTACAGTATGACTGAAGAAGATATAAACCAAATCCACGGTACACAAAACTTTTGACATATATATTATGAAAAAAGATTTCTTTAATATTAGATCAATTGTGAACTACTGTATTAATTGCTTGCTTTAACACACTGAACTTTAAGTTCTATTGAAAGATATATATATGATCACCGATATCTTTACTTCCCTGCCCACGGAAGTACAATACCAGGGGAACAAGGATTATCCATCCGAATCAGGAAAATTACATTAGAAAACTGTGAACGAATTTAATAACCACAAATGGCAGCTTGAATTTTCCCTCCAAAAACGACTGTACTGCACTGAAATCTCCTTACACTGAACTGACTAACTATTAAGTAGCGACCAAAATTTACTGACGTCTGAAGCGAACTTCTTGTAGATCTCATCCGATGGAAGTAGCTCTCATCAGATTCTCCCGAGGAAGCGTCAAAGACGACTTGTAAGAATCAGATGGATACACTAGAATCGCCAGTCACAAGAGACTGTAAGTGGTTCAGATTCAAACTATAGCCAACCAGGATCAAGAGCCACAAACATGAATGGCACATGGACAATATCAGAAGGTACACATTACAGTACTGTAGATGTACACCTGAATTTATACACATGTATACTAATACAGCCTGTCATCCAATTGAATCAGACTGTAAAAATGATAAAACAATCAATTTAGAGAGCAGCTCTGCTATAGATATGATGCACTGTAACTCTAACTATAACACTGATAGCTAATCAAGTAATAGTGTTAGCAATGTTCTCTACAATACTGTATATATACAGTGACTGTGCCCTTTGTATATTTACAGAGTCTAAAGCATGCTAGCAGCACTTATAGCAAGCATGAGCAGTGTAGTAGCACAGGGAAAAACAAGTTTAAGCAACAAATCAGTGAGGCTTGAGCAAATTTAGTTTTGGGATCATTAAGTAAATAATCTGTGGGTATTGGGTAATGCTCAGCAGAAGAGCAAAAAAACAAAACAACAACAAGATTTAAAGTCCAAATTTTATCTTCAGTGACCAGTTTGCCAAAATCAGATATAATTGATTAAGATAAAGGAGAAAATAGGCCTGCAAATATACAGTAGCAGAAGGGAAAACAAGTTTCAACAGCCCCTTGGAAGTTCAAAACTCACACTATACTGTACGTATCCCTCTGTCTCTCACCTCGTCAAAAGGATGATCGATAATGAGAACTAACTAAAATGATTTCTTTTCATTTTTCGATCATTAGTTGTTACTTCAAAGCTAAGTGTGTTAGAAGTTGCTAAAAGCTCCCAAGGCATTATACTTTCATGAAGTTTTGCACTCTCAAACTGCTTCCCGAGCAATAAGACAGGTTTAAAAATAGACGATTAAACAATTGACTTTTAATCTAGTAATTCTATCTTTCCACGAACCACTTCTTTCAAGGACTATAAAATATAGAGGCAGTCTTATAGTAATGCTGGTACATACAGTAATATGCAATGACCCTGTCACCATAGATAATGATAAATGACAAATCCAGCATGCTTTTGCTCATCACCTCACTTGGGTTTTGTTTGCTGTAATCTTCTGTACAACTTGTCATCTTTTTTTTATTTGCTTAGAACTGTAACCTCTACTGTGTCAGGAGAATTTTGTTTTGTGTACAGTAGATGAAATGGGGTTTCATCCTTGAACACACCACTGTATATACATGGCTCAATGAATTCTGCCCATCTTTATCCATTCTCCCAACTCTGACCCTTCACAATCCTCAGAAAAGGGTCAACCTCCCAACATAGAATTGGATAACTTGATTGACAGAGCATTATAAGACTTTTACTGGCTCCTCCATAAAACCTTCCTAAAGGCATTCAAGACTTTGTAAGGTTATAATGCAATGTTACATTTTATAGCTTAGAAACCAGCAAGACAATTATGCAGTGTAACAATAATGCATGCTATGTGTGATGCACTGAAGTTGACATTGACACTGTGAACTGTGAAATAAAACCAATAGTAATGTGTTGAATTTTTATACTAAATTCAACAGTCTCAATTTTCTTCACATTTACAAAAGTTCTGGTATACCTCTTTTCCAAACAATACTGTACATCCATGGTCTTGTTTAAATACTCACTGAAATGGTGTGAGCAAATCCATTCATCAAAACAGTATCGTACCACATCAGACCACCTTATGAATATTCATTAGGCATTATACACAGTCTATTGCATCAGTCACCTCAGACTCTTAATGCCCCATACAAAATAGGATTTATGTTGTCCAACAATGTGATTGCTGCAGAACTGCACCCATCCTCAAAAATGCAGCATTGTGTCTAGATACAAAAGCCAAAGCCTAGTATTAATGCCTTCACTTACTGCTGAAATACATTGGTCACAACAAAATATGCTGACTTAAAAGAGATCATTGTTTGGTAATGGTTCCAAACTTTTGAGATTCGCTCCAAAAGAGCTCAAAACATTGCTCAAATTTGCTCAAAAGATTTGTTTCCAAAGCACCTTCTGGAGATTCTGGTTCTTCAGATTATTTCCATCCAAAGAGGAGAGTTCAGTGATATATACTGTAGAATCATGTGTCTCAGTGACAACAAACATGCAAGATTTTGGCAGCTTGCAGTTTATACTGTATTTTGAAGTTTTGATCATGAATGACCAATATTTGACTTTCTAGCATATATTTGAAGGGGGAAGGACAAAATACTAATGGGCCCACATTAAACAATAGCATATCATTTACATTCCAGAAAAAGTTATTAAAATGAGGGGGGGGGGGGCATTATGCTGTACAGCTAACATTCTTAGTACTACAGTGGCGACAGTTGAAAACATGCACTGTCCAAATGGAACAGAAAGTACAATAAGACCCTTTCCAGATCTTTACATGATGAAGGTTAAAGTGCAAATAATTCTTAGATAATTTTAATTCCATCTTTAATACTTTATTGCCCAGACACATTTCAAACTTCTATCAATCACATATGAAATGGGTTTTTTTTAAATTAACAAATTTCAATCTTACTGTTCATTTGGATATATTTAAGTGAAATAATTTAGCATCATTTTTTTTTATCAAAATCTATTCAAATATATAAGTATATTGGTATAAACATAAATTTAGATATTAGAATTTCAGACTTTTAGCCACTTGCTAAAAAATGAAAGTATTTAAAAATACATTCTGGCTAAAAGCTTACATTTTTCCTAACTTACAACAAACATCAGACTTTACTGTATGTCAGACCTAAGGGAGAAGCCCAATAATATTTCCTGATAACAAGTGCAACATCAGTATTACAGGTCTATGTTAGGTACAGAGAAGCACATGTGCAAATTTCATTACTGAAACTTGTTAGCCGACTTATCATGTGTTTATGTTTCTTAATGTCCACTGTCAGAAAGATTCTAAAATCCCCCCCCCCCAATTTTTTTTCCCTTTTTTTTGGAGGGGGGGATAAAAACAATTCCAGCTACATGTGGTGATACCAATATACAGATATTACAATCTAAACTGAAACTTTTATCAGGATGAGATTATCAAACCAATATTCTCTTACCTTGAACATATTTTCTTTCATTAAAACCAACTACTTTTGGATTAAATCTCTTAGCATGTTACTCCTCGAATTAAATCACCATTTTCTTCATATTTACCATTTAGGTAAAAGTAAAATGTAATATTTTATGTAGCAACTTGAATGCATGCGCTAAAAATCATAAGTTAATAAGGATGAATCCAAGTGGTCATCAATTATAGCAAATTTCATCTTGCAGGATTACAAAAGATCAGGATAAGTTCCTGGCATTCCTAGAGAGAATCATGCCTAACAGTTTTTAAGGAAGAATAAAATTTCCTTAGAATATTGGAGAATGGCCCCTGAGTGGACTTTAAAAAAGGCAGGAAGTATAGGTATTGAAAATGAAAGAGTGACCTGATTCTATCAGACTTACCCGGTTTCTTGCTGGATGGACCATTTGGAAAACCTGCCGGGAGTGATCCACTGCTAGAGGCTGATGGACTTCCGCTCATGTTTTGGAATGATCAATATCACATGGAATGAAGGACCTAGTGGCAGTGCAAAAATGTCTCTTATGGGTAATGGGTAAAGGAACCTAAAGAGGAGAAACATGAATGTGACAAAAATAGTTAAATTGTTCTAGGCAACATTCAGTTCCAAATCAAAATACTGACATAGACTTTGATTTTTTTTTCTTGACAAATTACTGTTCACCAATATTCTTGATTTTTCATTCCCATGTACTATAGAGCATCACTCTAAGAAATAAGCTCATATTTCTGATTGCAAATTGTAAGTTCAATGTCCAACATCTGAGAAAACAAACAAGGATAAAATTTACAAGGTACTTGAAATTCATGATCTATTTGCAAGATATTGTAATTTTAATAAAATATCATGGTGGTATAACTGAGGTAGACGTACTTCACTGAATGCATTTCATAAAAGGCACTTCTTTCTGTTTTCCTGTTTTTTTTTTGTCCCTATAAAGTTCATTGAATATATTGAATCCATATTTTAGCACACGTGCTAAAAACTACTGTGACTTTGAAGATGGCCACAAAGTCCAGCAGAAACTTACATATTGGTGACCAGGTGTCCAGTACTGTACATTTAGCGGGAAAATAATAAACTTTAAAATACGTTGACCATATTTTATACAGGAAATCTGGTGACATGATATTGATGTAGATCCTCCTAGTTGACATCAGGAGGATTATTTTCATTAAATTCGGAGGGCATCTGAAAGTTTTGGAGGTTGGCTATAGATGTCTTAAGGATAATGGGCAAATCCCCAACTTTCTAGAAAGTTTTAAGAAAAAATATTTTTATCCAAATGAAATCCCAATGGCCAAAACATTAAATGCAAAAGGTAATGCAAAAGGTGATTCAAACTTAAGTCAATGATCTAAGATGCAGCTACATGCGACTGTTATACAATTACTACGCCTGATAGTGATACTTGTAATAGACATAGATGCTATTTGGTACTGTTTGGTGGTAATAGTATTACTATTACTAGTATTAGTTACCACACATTGATATGACTAGGCCTAGGCTAACACTACAGTTAGATGAGGCCTAGGCTAAAAAAAAGTTAGCCAACCGTTGAACAACGGTAAAGAACCAGCCTTGTTTTTCATTTTCAACTGCACATAAGTAACAAGTATAAATTTACTTAATGACTTACAGTGAAACAGGACTCTTATCCGTGTTTTTGAACTTGGAAACAATTCAAAGCCTGGTTACTTTGCCAACTATCACTGACTATAACTAAGTATAACTAAGCATGTAAACAACGTACTGGACATCTGCAGTCACTCTGCACTGTGTACAGTAATGCTGGTGAATGATGTCCACCATTACTAGCTAGGCCCTATGTAGATTGTAATGTTGTTACAGTGTGTAGGTTATTCGACTTTTCTAAATCGTATATTGCAACAAACATGACTTAAAATCATGTCCACAATCAAATCTGAGTTTGGATTGTTGGTATCATTTTCAAATTTGTATTTAGCTTTTTGAAAGGACGTTGAGGGATATTCCATGCGGCTGTTTATCTGTGTACGGTACAGTGTGTATGATGAGAACATTTTTACCGGCAGGCTCAGCAGGACGACAATGCTTGAATTACGCAATATCAATAAATTGTGTCTGTTTAGCGAAACTGGACCATGTATAAATTGTTCATATATAACTATTATCTAACATTGAAATAGCGCACTTTCAGTAACGTTATTCGTCAACCGGTGACTGTTCGATCCATAAAAGGACTTTCGAACAACTAAATATTTTTAGCGACTTAACAAGGACTGAGAATGATGTCTTTTTCATTGAGAATTCCAATTGCAGCGGCAGTAAGTTATCACCTGTGGGTTACAGTACTAGTATTTATACTAGTAATTTACCTTTGGTTTCTGTAACTTACGACAGGCCTAACTTTAGATCAGGACTAGGTACATTGTTTTGGCATAACATAACTGAAGTTATGAGCATGACCTAGGTAACGTTTTGCATATGCACCAGATAACATAAGACTTGACTTTACCTAAACATGAGTCAAACAAAACATGACAATACTTTATTTTGGCATAATAGCACATTTATCCGGTGGGGGTGAGTGGGGTAGGGTACCATGAATAAGGATGTGACCCTCATGTTCAGTTTTCACTCACAGTTAGTTTTCACATAATTGAAGATGAGTAGTCCAATTTCTCATATGACCTAGATTTAGGTGATCATAATTTTGTTGGGAAATCTGGGGACATTGGCATGATATTCATGTTTCACTCCCCCCTTCTACTCCCCCTCTACTCCCCCCTCTACTCCCCCCTCTACTCCCCCCTCTACTCCCCCCTCTATTCCCCCCTCTACTCCCCCCTCTACTCCCCCCTCTACTCCCCCCTCTACTCCCCATAGTGTTAGTAAATGTTTATGTTGCTCGAACTAAATGTGTGTCTCGAAAAATTTGGTGGTTCACATCATTTTGGCAGATGACAGAAGTTTTATCTACAGTTTTTTGAGCTTGCCGACTTGATGGAAATCAGAATTGTTATTATTTTGAACATCAAGTCAATTGTCAGTGCTATCCTCGTGCAATGCCAAAAAACTTGAAGGTAACTGTCAGTCTCTGTATTTATCCCTAATTTCAAGAAGATATTTTCCATCTTAACTAGATAGACTATAAAGTTATGCATTGACCTTCATGCCTTTCTCTCACTTTGAGTCATTAATGAACCGTACCTTGTAGTTGTAGTCAAGCACATCTATCTTCCATTTCAGAGGAGTCTCCCAACAAAATGCTGGAACTGTAGCTCCCTTCGCTCTTTTCATAATTCGTCTCAACGAAGTGTTCCGCCCAACCGTTTTCTACAGTGGAGGAGGACCTTCCAACCAAAGGTTTGAGATAATCTTTTTCAGAGATGAAAGTGCTGCATGCATTTTTTCGATGATTAAGTCGTGTTACCATTTGATATACAGAAGGTGAATTCTCAAGAAGACAGCATTTGTGCTCAAATTGCTTAAAAATGATACTGGTTTTGCTTGTTTTTATTTTGTTCAGTTTCAAAGATGAGGCAAGAAAAAATAAAAATTGTTCATTTTGTACTAAGATATATCTTCAACTTATAAAGCTAACTGTACAAATGCAAACAAACGAATACACAGTCCAATACATTTGTTTACTTCAAGTGACAGGTAGTCTAACCAGCCCTTTCTATATCCCAATCCTTCTGCTAAATAGAGTAAGCAGAGGAATTAAACAACCTGAAAAAGTCAGGTAAATTAAAAATGTATTAAAACCCTGCTATTCTATCAGCATAATAGATTAAAATGTCCATCTGCAGAAAATGCATACAGTAGTATCTGTTAAACCTCACACATGTACTTGATAAATGGCTCCCATTTCATGACCTCAAGTGTGCATGGTTAGAGTACTTTTTTGCCTTTGTTGGTCAGTTTGTGTCAAACCTGTACATTATTTATCAATAAAGAGATGGTGCCAAGATACATTCGCTGGGTTTTCTCAACAACTTTTGTTCATTTTAACTTTGATATAATGTCGTTATGATCACAGTTGATCACATGGAATTCATGAGGCATCAAGCCTATTGCTATGTACGTATTGTCATTGCAAGGCAGTTGAATTATTGATGTTTTAGTAAATATGAAAGTAAAATTATTCAGCAGTTTGTCTCTGAAAAGATGCTACTCGAATTGGAACATCAGGCCCTCTTACTTTTAATACGAAAAGGTAACTTGTAAAGTTTGATTGGAATGTATCTTACACATTGATTTCCTTTTCGCTATATAGGTCAATGAAATACAATGCAAGAGAGTACAACACACCATAACAGCACAAGCATCTCAGGGTCGTACCAGATCAGAGAAAATAGTCGGTGGGTGGCTTTTAACCTGTTGTGGCATGACGGCGGGAGCAGTGGTCCTTGGGGGTGTCACAAGGTAAGGTGTCTCCATAATTTTGTCTTTGTTCTAGATCATCCCAGTGTGATGGTGTTGCCCAAAATCTCTCATAGCAGATTAAAGTTTTCACCAACAGATCATTGTTGACAGCAAATTTAATCTGTTAATTTTGTTACTTGCACACAGTGGTTTGTACAAATGTATATTACATGTGCTTGTGTTCATGTCACTTGTCTTGAAACAGAACTTTGGCATATACAGTAAAGGATTATTCGTGTTCATGAAACGTCTGATGAAAGAATGGATAATAGTTGGTAAAATTGTAATCTCTTTGAGGTGTCACTTTAATTATGTTCTGTCAATGACACCTAGCGGCTTAAGGCAAGGCTAAGAGCTGTTTCTCCTTCAAATGCACGGTTCTATCTCTGTAAAGATTATTAGTTGACTTTGGCCCGTAAATTTCAGTGTTCAAAGTAATGAAATAAAAGTGATTAGAAATATCACAGAAATGATATCTGTTTTTTTAAACATTGTTTTAATTGTTACTTTTAAAGGTTAACAGAATCTGGTCTGTCAATGACTGACTGGCACCTTGTTAAAGGTATGAAGCCTCCAAGTTCTCAGGAGGAATGGATAGCTGAGTTTGAAAGATACAAAGAGTTCCCTGAGTTCAAATAGTAAGTATACAGTCGTCTGCGAAATAGAAAGGTATCATACTTTTATGGTAGATGGAAAATTATAACAATACCGGATAGGTCCCAGGAAAGTTTCCCAAGTTCAAATAGGAGTTTGTGGGTAAAACAGAATGGTATTGTACTTTAATGATAGTTCATGGAAAATTATAACAAATCTGGGTATGTCCCAAGAAGAATAGATAACTTTATTTTCTCCCCAGTCAATTTTCATTTGAAGTTTATTTCAATCAATCAAATGGTAACAATCAGATATCACAGAGAGATAAGGTTTAAAAACCTAAGAGTGAGAACATCAACAGCAACAGAAAAAAATAAAAACAAATATGAAATAGATATTGAATCACAAGAGTAGAAAGTACAGTGGAAAGAAAATTGATCCATTGAGAAGACTCATAAGAAAGTTTAAGAAGAAAAGTTGTGAATACAAGCAGGCACGAAAATTACGGAGAAAGAACAGACATACTAGGAATGCCAACAGACATAAATATATTATATATTATGCTGAATGATTATACTATTTAAAACGTTATAACAATACTGGATAGGAAGTATTGATCCATGTATGTGAAAGATGGTTTCCTGTATTCAAAAAGTGAGGACAATATTGTAAGTGCCACAGACAATGAGTAAAGAAATGTCTGTCTTTCCTCAGCGTCCACAAGGATATTACACTGGAAGATTTCAAGTTTATATTCGGCATGGAGTACGCTCATCGGATGTGGGGTAGAGCAATCGGCTTAGCTTTCATCCTTCCCGGGGCCTATTTCTGGAGGAAGGGATGGATTAGTAAAGCAATGAAACCGAGGGTGCTAATATTTGGATCATTATTGGTGTTTCAGGTACGGTTTGACAAGTTAAGGCAATCTGAGATTTGTTGTTATGTGGTGTAACACATTATTTATTACAATTAAATTAAAGCTTGGGGTGGGGAGCAGAAGGAGAGGTCATTCTTATTATAGTTAGAAAAGTTTTTCATATTATATGAACATGTTCTCTTAACTTTATCTTGTAACCTGTAAATACCAAACCATGTAGAAATCTGTATACTAAACTACATTATAGCATATAGCCACAGTACCTGCTGTTATGTCAGATTTTTTTAAATCTGGTCATGATTCCATTTTATTTTGCTTCTGTATTTGAGTGATTCAGATATTCTTGCTCTCTTTATTCAGGGTCTTCTTGGATGGTTTATGGTAAAGAGTGGTTTAGAAGAACCCAACCCAACAGACATTCCCAGAGTTAGTCAGTATCGGCTGGCCTCTCACCTCGGCTCTGCGTTCGTCCTTTACTCCCTCATGCTCTGGTCTGGACTCTCCCACATTTTAAAGCCGCAACAGGTAAATCACATTTAGCAGTATGCTGTAGAGTTGTACATATAAAAATATGAAGCTAAACCTTGGAGCACTTGATAATATGAAAATATTGTTTGCTTTTAGTTAGTTTTACTGTTTGTATTGAAAGTAAACAATAGAAAACTGACTTGAAAATTAGAAGAAAAAAATAATAATATTGAGCAAAGAAATTTTGTCTAGAGAAGTATTTTGAATCAGTGAACTGTCATGTGCTTTACCCACTAAGCTATCGAGCCCCTAATTGACAGTGATCCCATTTCATTTCTGGGTTGCCAGACAAAGCCACACTTCTTTATTTTTATTTTAGAAAAAGTGGAATTTTAAAATTGTTGAACATCTTATGAAACAAAAGCACACACAAAAAAATGAGCATGGCAACACAAACACCACTGTTGTTTTTTTTAATTATTTTATACTAGACTTTTCATAAATATAAATGCACCAACGATATATCTTCTGTTGAATTAATTATACTAAATAGTACTTTCCAGTAATCACGTTCTTCTTCTTTTGATAGATTGTCAACAGCAAGACTCTTCCACTCTTAAGAAAGTGTGCACATGGTAGCATGGCTCTTATATTTACCACTGCCCTGTCAGGTAAGCTGCTGCAGAGTTAATACTATATTAGGACTGCTCAAAAACATACAAAATTGAGATGAAATTGTCAAAGATCTTGCCAGATGCTTCATTATATGTTGCATTTATGTTTCATCCAGTAATTAAATTATTAAAGTATAACTGGAAAATTCAAAACCTTTCAATATTAAAGCTCTTTACTGGCCTAGAATTTGCAAAACTTTACTCACTTGCTACAAAATGCCAGTGCTTCAGAAAATCTAGTGGCTATACCAAGTTGTGATTGGCATTTATCTTAATTAAAGAACATATCGGTTACTGTAGAGGGAGGCATTTAAGAGCAGCCCAATGATATGTGCTGATAATGAGCAGTCGTATGGGAGGCTTACATTAGGAACAGAAATCATGCCGATTCTTTGACTGGCGGTTGTTAGCTGACTTACTATGTGTTTAAGTTATTTATGTCTACTGGCAGGAAATTAGCAATGCCTTTCTTTACCCTATTTGCAAATGGCAAAAAGGCCACAGCCCTGTAGCCTGAAAATAGCCAAAATTTCCTATAAGTTGGTTGAAAAAGAGATTGTCAGAAATAGCAAACTGAGGTCAAATTTGGGTCTTATTGACACTGATATTTGGTCATAAAATACATAGTGTGTGCAACAACAACCACTATAATTATGACTGGCTTTTGCTAAGCTGACATGTGTATAGCTGGTACAATAAACCATGATTAGATTTATTGGGGAGAAGAAATATGACGATACATGGACATGAAAATTCACATGGCAACAATCTCACTATTTTTATTGAGGTCATGGATCATGTTTAAGAATAATAGGTATACCACTGTTCTGAAAGAACTTTTAGGGGGTGAACCTGAAATGAATTCAGCAAACTACCTTGGATAGTGCAGAATTTTAATGTTACACATATATTTATTTGTGACTTCAAACACAATTTGTATACAGAAATTACCATTCAAAGGAGACATAATGAACTAATATTTGTCTTTCTTATTAACCACGCATTATCCAATATTGGTTTGATTATATCTTTATTACACAAACCTAGCTTTTAGGTTCCTATCATCATCAAAATCCCTTGTTTTTGCTGATCAAATTATTTGTTATAACTACAAAATACCATCAAGTATAATCCAATATATTACTGTATCGATACCAGTATAACTGTAATTCAAAACATATTTTCAGTTTTGTGGTTAAAGGCAATTGTTCATTAGTGATGAAATATCCAAACTGTCACACTTCGGTAACCATTAGTAACCATTGCTTGGAATTTTAAGTGCATTTTGTGAATAAACTCCTCCTGGAATGAATCTCATGGAGTCTTTTAAGAGATAAAGCATTAAAGGGACATTTTAGTGCCCGAAAATGTGGCAGAATTTTTTTTGGGGGGGGGGGGGAAACAG
>JAIPMN010021067.1:555-15546 GCA_020650975.1 Apostichopus californicus | reverse complement strand
CAAAAATTAATAAAGGGGAAGTTGTAAGGGGGGAGGGGGTTGGGAGGGGGAGGGAATAGGAGCTGTAGTGCTGCAGAGGGTGCTAATCTGGTGCAACTTGTATCAGTCGTTCCTAAACATAATTACAGCAATTTACTTGAATGTAAGAACTTTCAAATAATCCATGATATCACCAAAAATATGCAGTCACTTTAAGTGAACACGAATGTATTTTATGAATCATCGTGCCTATATTTAACCAGGGAGCTGTTATCGAGATTACAGGTGCCTGATGTAACAGTGGTCCAGATGACCCCTAATTGACCTTTGAGCTAAAAGTCCATATACCCATCATACTTAATTACTATTATAATCACTAAAGATAATACGTTATAACATCATGGTAAGAGTTGTCTTTGTTTTCAGCGAGTATATATTCCTATAAGAAGCACCTGACACTTTTTCTCTTACGTAATACAACTTGACGAACAGTACAGCATTGTAGTGTAAATATTCTGACAAAACGTATGTTTGCTATTCGTCTCTTCGAAAGGTTGGATTGACAAAGCTGGACTTATTCAATGTGAACTGTATGTTACCTTGACTGGTCCGGCCACTGGATAAGTGTTGAATCGAATGTTGTCCTTCAAGACACTAGGAACGAGTTTATCTTGAGCAATATCCTTGGAGAAGACAGCGCCGCCTACCACATGGTATTCTAGGACCTCTGTTAAGAGGGTCTTATTCTCAGCTAGCTTCTGACGAACTTCAAAGGGTAGAGCTTCGAACGCATCATCCGTGGGTCCAAAAACTGTGAATGGTCCTATGTTGTAAAGATGGTTAATAGAAGCATTAATTTAATAATGATCCAGGATTAGTTTAAAAAGAAATTAAAATGCGATGCTGGTTTCCTATATTTTATTAATCGTTTTGTTTTTGTAACTTCTTTTCTTTTTCTTTTACTGACAGACAAGGATGAAATTTCAATTGAGAATCTTATTAACCTAAACTTAGTTCACATGACGGGCGCGATGGGGGGGGGGGGTGAGGATAGGGACGGGGAGCTCAAGGCCGATTTAGAATTTTTAAAAAGGAACTAGTCTGGGCCTGCGGTCGTTGAAGTCGATTCTCATGCAGTTAGGAGTGGTATGGGGAACATACCCCAGAAAACAAATTGATATTTAAAGAAACGTCCGATGCAGGTTATCTGACCTAGTTTCGAGTGAGGTGTAACAGAAGTGCTAGACACAACCATCGATTCCAGAAAATACACACACAGCTTGCTACCGTCGGTAATTATACACTAGTGTACAGTCAATACATGCAGCTACAGTCAATATCTACAACATATATAGTGTGCATAACAGCGATGGACATCTCAGCAGGGAGTTGTTATGGAACTCCCTGATCTCAGGTCCAGATAAAAGATAACAAGGTATCACGTTTCATTACTGTCTGCGTTTTGTAGTGACAAGAAGAAAACTTCACTTGCAAGTAACGGAAAGTTAACTTTTTTTTCAGTGGGCGGCACGCGGTTTGGGCGAGTCTTCAATCCCTTTAAGACATGAAATGTTGCATTCTGAGGCATATTTAGCATATAAACTAGGTCAATACGCCCGAGGCCAATATTTACTTCATTTATTTATATTTGTGTGGGATTGATAAAGAGAACGGTGTATACACCCCAAAACCACCCCTGTATCCGTGCCTGGAGGGCACTACCGCCAACCCATACTTTTTTGAAAATAGCATGTTCTGATTCCAGATTAAGAATTTAAGTTGTCCCACTTCCAGTCCACCCCCGCCCCCCGCTCCCGCTCTCGGCTATTATAATCACAACTGCCAACTATTCTCTATTAGTATCTAGCAATTTCAAAATGACCTCAATCTAACAATCGTTGTCAATTCTAAAGGTATAACTAACCAAATCGATCAATCCCAATCCCTCACTTCCCCCTCCCCCTCAGCCTTCCCCCTAACCCTGATTGAGCCACTTAAAGGGTGTGAAGACTCGCGCAAAAAGAAACGTCTAATGCCAGTAATTTGACCTAGTTTCGAATGAGGTGTAACAGAAGTGTTAAACACCACCATCGATCCCAGAAAATACACACACAGCTTCCTACCGTCGGTAATTAGACACTAGTGTGCAGTCAGTACATACAGCTGGGGTCAATACCCACAGCACAGTATACAAACGATACAGCGATAGACATCTCAGGTCCAGCTCAAGTTAACAATTAAGGTATCACGTTTCATTACTGTCTGCATTTTGTAGCGACACGAACAAAACGTCACTTGCAAGCAACAGAAAGTTAACTTTTTCAGATAGCCGCACTCGGTTTGGGGCGAGTCTTCAATGCCTTTTAAGAATTGAAGAAATCTGAAAAGCGTTTACTATTGTATGCGGCTGAATTCAGAATTTCAAAAAAGAAAAGGAAAAAAAAGGAGCGAGATGATGTTTACCTGGTCCCATGAGTGTTTCTACCAATCCAGCTCTCTTGACCAAGTCCACCAGGATATTTAACTTCAACTCCACAACTACATCAACTACCGTCTTCTGAGCAGAGAGCGGAACAGAAACACTCCCATCTTGTTCGCCTATTTTGAAAGAATAGGCAGACAAAAACGGTACTACTAAAAGTAGCAAAGCTATTTTCATTTTCGCTATTTTAAGTGTGCTTAATAACTTTAAAAAGAGATGATTTTTTGTTACACCAGCTCAGTCGCTTGTTAAACTTTCTCAGCCCCGAGTTACAAATTTCCTTTATTGCGCAGTGTCCTTTTAAACTAGGAAAATTCACGCAGCTTGTTTTTATTGACAGAGGTCCTTGAACATGGTTATTCGTGAGTACCCCTTTTCTGCTAGATTATTTTCAGGCACGAGGCTAGCGTGATTCAGCAACAAATAAAACTCAAACAAATATTTGCAATGAAAAGAGGTACATCTTTTCCAGGCTAAATTCAACCTTTCTATCCGTTCCACGTTCGGTCATCGATTTTAGCAACTTATACAATCAGTTAGGAATCGGCTATGGGATACGTTACTTAACAAGCGAGTGCTACGCATACGTCATATATGAGTCATATGATACTACTTACATAACGGTAAATCACGACGTCATTGTATTGGAAGGGATTTATATACAATAGAATACCCACTTGTGCATACATGTGATCGGAAAAAAAAAACCATGATTGAGCTTACGAAATGAAAGAATAAAAGAAAAAAATATAGATTTTTAATTACCCGTAAATTTAGATTAAATAGTATGACTTCTGCAGCATGGTTATTTCTTTATGAGGATTTTCAATCTTGTAAGCGAGATATTTGCACTGAGCGGAATTGACATTCTATATATAGGTTTATAAGGTATCGCGGAATGATCTCGTTTTGCGCGTGATACTGCGTCATAGTTTCTGTGACTGCCATAGGACCACCAACGACAGTATAAGTCGGAGAAGGGGTGAACGTCAGTGGCGGAGTGTCCATACAGTTAGGGGGGGGGGCGGATGCCCCCCTGACGGATTCAAATGGACTGCAGGCGCCCTTTTCAGCTTTTTACTACTTTTTACTTATTCGCGATTATTGGCTTTTTTATTGCGCTCTTATCTACCTATTGACATTTGTCACATTCTGTTGGTGTAATTTTCTGACAAAATGGCGATGACACCTATTTATTCTTCGTTTATCTGCAAATTAGCAAGGCCCGGAAAGGGTAATTTCCTGCGATCTAGAGAGTGTCTTTTACTCAAAAAAAATTCTGTACGCTCCGCGCCAACCTGTGGTGGCGCTCCGCTTAGATAGTGTCGAAAGTGCCCCTACAGACCATTCTTGCCCCCCTCCTGACCAATACCCCTAGCTCCGCCACTGGTGAACGTGTGGGGTATACATGCACGTGGAAGGGTGGGACCCAGGGGGTTTTGTGTTTCAAACATATCCCATGTCCCCAAGGTTATTGAAGAAAATTAAATGTGTTGTTTTAAACAATATATTTGTTTCCAACCAAACAAGAACAACAGATACCCACTACTCCTGGACAGGTCAGGGCACAGATGTTGAGAGATGCAGCTCAAGAAGTGAAGAACATTCTTTCTAACTACTCCAGTATTAATGTGCACGACATGATTTACAATATACTACTCCCTAGTCTTTACACACTGCTGCATGTGATGTACGCACATGCACCACAGTATTAAAATGTATAATAAATACCCACTAACCGTTATAGGTTTGAGAACAAACGCCGTTTTAATACACTAAAAGATATATGGTGGAATGGTATTGTTTGGTCCCCTTTCAATTCAATGTTTCTTGTACAAGTCACTGGGTTTATGCCCTTCAATATACCCTGCTTGTTGTGACTTATAAGAGGCGTGACTTGCATGTATATGTTATCCTTTGTAGGTTAATGCAATGCCTGGATAGGTAGGTGGTGCATCGAATGCTATCTTCCAGGGCACTATAGCAACATACTGGATATAGGTAGGTGGTGCATCGCATGTTATCTAACAGGGCACTATAGCAACATACTGGATATAGGTAGGTGGTGCATCGCATGTTATCTTCCAGGGCACTATAGCAACATACTGGATATAGGTAGGTGGTGCATCGAATGCTATCTTCCAGGGCACTAGCAACATATAACCATTAATCTCATTACTTCCTTAGTGAAGGCAAAAGTCTACCAACAAATATATAAATACAAAAGAACAAAATATGCCCAAATAATATATCTATATAGTTGCAATGAGCAAGGTCACAGGAATACCGACATAGGCGTAGGAGGCGGGGGGGGGGCTGGGGAAGCTGCACCCCCCCCAACCAAATATTTGTTTGTAAAAATTCGGGCAATATGCTGAGAATTTTTCGAGCACCTACTGAAAGAAAATAAATTGTAATGATGTAACTAAATGTAATTAATATTTAAAAAAATCTCCTTGGTCATTAAAATAAAGTTCTAAGCTTGCCTGACTATATGCCATTACTTATGTAAAAGCCTACATGTACATTAACATCTTGAACGCGCGAAAAATTTCGGTTATAATTTTTCGGGCAAGTCGTTACAGCCCCCCTAAATCAAAAATTGGGCTCCTACGCCTATGAATACCGATATATGATTGAGCATGTGCGAGAAGTTTGCGGTAAGGGGGTGGGTCTGTAGTCAGAACAATGTTGAATTTTTTTAATTTGCTACTTGTGTCGGCACCGTCGCCGTTTAATAATTGGCAGGGGAGGGGAGGGGTGCTTGTCCTTCTTCCCCCTCACTGTGTCAAGGCCCCTACATCGGTTATTCGTATTCTCATATACGCTCCCTAAACTTAACGGGGTCTTTTCTAGTGGTGTTTGCTTTTCTTCGGGAAATGCAGGATTTTGCGATGCAATTAGAGAGGCAGTGTAACAAACCAAGTGAGCAAACAAATAAACAAATAAACAAATAAACAAAATGAAGATTGAATAATGTAGTATTTTCATTGGTTCAAACCAAGTTTACAACATTAAATACATAGTTTGCTTTAAGATTGTAATCAGTTAACTGAAATGTTAAATTCGAATATCCCACGTGAAAACCGCGTGACGTATCCCACAGTGAAGGAACGAATGCATATATATATGGAGTCGATTAAATAATTTAAGACGGAAACACGGAATTATTGGTTATATTCTTATAACCAGTGACATTTAGTACTTCAATTTTTTCTTAAATTAATTTTACCCGTCATAAATCTAGCATTTTTCAGCTAGTTTACATTCATGTACACAGGATAGTGGTCACTGACGTCAGATGTCTGTAAGAAAAAAAAATCGAGTCAAATACGAATTATAAGTTGAAGAATTTCACTTTCTCTTCAAGATTATTTTCTTGCTTTTATTTTGTCTTCCTTATTATTATTATTATTTTATTATTATTATTTTTTTCGTTAGTATTCTCATCTGTTGTTTGACCATGCCTCAGAGACCATCGTTGAGTGGAAATATTACGTCATAGCTTATTTTATACCGTATACGTGCTATGTAAATTTGTAATGACTCGAACATAATATAACACTACATGTTAACAAAAAGTGAAGTTTTAATAATCCGATTTTCTATTTGAAGTGTACGCAGGTCAACAAGTAGATGTTCGTGTCTGTGTGTGTGTTGAGGTGGGTGGTGGGGGGGGGGGCTGGTGTGGAGTTGGTGATGGTCTAAAACGAAAAACATAATGTTTGGTACCAAATCTGCTTTAAAGGAATTGTGCTCATTGTTTTCGAATACAACATTGGTTTCGCCATCACCCTCGTATCCCCTATATACATCGCGTTACATTGACATACAGCGGATACAAACTTCATTATTACAAGTACTTGTATTTTTGTGTCATTTTATCACTATTTTCCTAATTTCACCGTAAACTCATACTAATCAGAGAAGAGCGTCACCAGAGTACAAATGATATGTTCCTTTTGGTTAGTTTGAGACAATTCAAAATTTCTTTTCAGTATACGTCACTTTACGACACGTGGTGTCATTCATTCATTCATTTCATTTATTTGTTTTTATCGGTACAATGAATAAGTCAAATGAATAAGAAAAACAGATGTGAAAGGAAGCGATCTAGAAACCCTTGCAGGCTTAGCGAGCAGAAAACTCCCTGGAAAAGAAGGGAGAAGGAGGAGAAGGAGAAACACCCCCCCCCCACCTGCACCCTCAACCTACCACCCTCAACCTATACCACCACCCACGAGAACACAATGGTTGCCATTAATAAAATGTTGTAAGGTATAATTTTGATGTTTTGATTTATTTGACGTTGACTTACCGCAGTGTAGGTCCAACCCAAAGCATAGTCGGAGTAAAACACCTCTCCGTAGTCATCAGAGTTAGCAATTAAGTCTGCCCCAGCGAGAACAAACCTGTTACGTAAAAAACAAAAACAAAAACAATGTTATCAATAATTAGTTTAATTAATAGATAATTAATCAGTCTATATGTAATCCATTTAATAAATAAAAGTTCATAGCTTTTCTCGCCCTGTCGATCCTCATCCAAGAACAACAATATAGCTGGTTGATATTTGACATGTCAATCAACCTTTTTTTTTTTTTTTACACGAGTTTCATTGACCACATACTTGAAATTTGAGAGGTGGGGGGTTAGGCGTGGGGTGGGGAGGAGGGGGGAGGTTTCTCAGACTCGTTTTGTGAAGCGATTAGACAAATGTTTTTGAGCGAATAGGAATGCAATGTTGTTCGATGCCTAGTTTTGTGCAGCCAGTTACCCCCCTCCCCCCACCCCCACCCCCTCTCTATCTTTCTCAGCGAGCTGACTGGACCAAGAGCAAAATTTTCCCCAAATTTCCAAATTTTAGAGTCATAAAGAGGAAATTGCACATATTTGATGCCAGGGAATGAGGGGTGCGGGGATGGGGGGGGGGGGGTTATCTTGTCAAATAGCAGCCCATTTTATCCATAACATATCTGATTACGGTACCTGTCGTATGCGCAATGCGTGTTGCCAGAGACTGTGGTATCCTGCCAGCGAGAAATGGTCCACTTGAAACGAGAATCGGTGTTAAGACGAATATTGGCCCAATCCGCCATCTCCACATAAGTACAATCTGCATTGAAGTCACCGGCAATTATCACATTCTGCCAAAATTGGAAAGATTTAGTCTAAAAGGTCATTTCTGAACGTTGACAAATTAGAATATATTCTTGATTTTTACACTAAACTGTACTGAGGTTGGCGAATGTCCATGTTTTTATATTTCATACCATAATCCGTTCCCTGAGTCATTGAATGACCAAAGTGACTACCGTACATACCATTAAATTAAAACATTTCACTTCCCGTATTAGATAAAATGTTATTCTATTTTATTGCTTTGCACTTGTTAAATTGTTTGGAAATCAACAAAAAAAGAAAAGAAAGGGAAATGGTCCCAGAGAAATACGAGGAACTCCAGTGCGGTAAGAGTGCACGGAGTATATTTGTATATATGTGTTATATACCCTAACCAAGATTCCAGCCACATAAACAACGCATGAAGAGAAACAAAAGCGACGACTGCCCTCTAAAAACTTGTCTTTTGCGCACGGTTCTATTACAGTTCATTGAAAACTGTGCGTTTCTTGTGTTTTACTTGAAACATCTATTTACCTCTGTAGATGTCTGCGCAATGTAATCGTATACATCTACTGATGCGTCCAGTTCAACAACAGCGTCATCAGGTTTAGCATGCAGAGATGCGATAGCGAATTCAGTCAGTAAAGATTCACTGGCTACAGTCAAGAACGAAGGAAAAATCCGATATTTATTCTGTCAAAAGCATGCCGTAAATTGTTTTTAAGATCATAACAATATTTAATAATTATGTAACTTGACGTCAGATGAGAAAATATTGTATTGTATAAAATAACTTTAATGATGTAATAAGCCCCAGCCTGTCTTCCGATGACCGGCCACTTCTGTCTAATAATCTAGGTATTATTCCTCACTAAAACTAATACCATAAAATGAAAGGTTCAATAATACTTCTAAAAAGTGAATAAGCGAATCAGTTGATATCTGTCTAAATTAGTGATGTTATACTTACTCTTATGTTGAAAGTGGACAACAGTAGGTTGTCTCTCAAAGATGTCTCCTGGGTCAGGGTACTCATAAGCATCGATAATGCTAAACATCGCCGATCTAACAAAGTATCAACGTAGATTGTAAATGGTATTAATAGGATTTTATACCGTTACATGTCCTCAGATAAGTGAACATTTAAATTGGAGAAATCAGATGTATCAAAACAGCATGAATATACATACATGTTCGTTAATGGTATGGGCATATGATTTGGATAATGACATTGGATTAACATAAACGCTTTATCATCATCGTCGTCATCGTCGTCGTCGTCGTCGTCGTCGTCGTCGTCATCATCATCATCATCATCATCATCATCATCATCATCATCATCATCATCATCATCATCATCATTGTTGTATTTTGTTTCTTTTTGTAACCTTAATGTTCATCATCTGATATGGTTATTACTTGCCCAACTGTGCCTCGATCGATCTTGTGACCAAATAAAACAGTCTATCTGAATGTCTACCAAACCATCCCCCCCCCTCACCTAAAAAAACGAAGCTATTTCGTACGGAAGCTTAATACTGCCACTCAAAAGAAATGAACGTTTTGTTTTTTGTTATTTCGACTTGTCGTTATTTCGGAAGAGAATAAAACTGTTGTGGTAGCAATGGGATGATGATTTTGGTGTATGGTCGATTTGTTTTTAATTTTCATCACTTTTCTGACAACTGAGTCCTTTGGTCTACATTATGTTGTTATTTATACTTTGTAAATGCAGACCACTTATATGTGATTTGGATTTGAGAACGAAGGGTCTAAATGCTGCCTTAAGTGAACTGTTCCTATATAACAATATCTATCTTTTACATAATGGAAGTCGGAAATTTGAATATAGATAGTGTACTAAGAACGCTTCCATATAGAGAATACAAAAATCGCCAAGGAGTAGACTTTCCCATGCAGCCATAGGTTATATGTTATTTACTTACATATATAAGACTTGGACATACGATATACTGTAATACTTTATATTTACTGATATAAAAAAGTTAACTTCCTGTGCAAACACAGGAATTAGGCATCCCGACGGATACAGCTGTTTAAAAAGCTATAGACAGATGGGTTCAAATTCCGGTAGTTTTATCAGATAACATCCAACAGGTTAAGAAAAAGTGGTTTATAATATATGCAGATAATCAGCTAAGTAAACACTACTGCCTCTAATATTTGGGTTTAAAAAAGAGTTAAAGTTGACGTTTTACAGTCTCATATCAAGGTCAAGGCTTTCTTGCAAGACATGGCAACAGTTAACCTCTGGCCATTGGTACAGTAAGTTGTCACACTCACACATCTAAGTGGTGCAATCCAAACAGTCGCTCCTGGTTCGCCATATCTACGCGTACGCGTTCCTTTGGGAACGGGTGCGAGGATATATAGGCCTATGTCCCCGCCCCTTCATTCAAAGTGTTTCAGAGGCCCGTCATTGACCCGGGCCGTGAGGCTTAACCCCCTTATCCCCTCCCATCCTTTGTAGGCCTGTATATGCACATGCGCAGTTGATATCACCATATGTTTCATATCGTCTGCATATATCTTTGGATAACATATACACATGATAACATATACACATGATAACATATGATAACATATACATCCACATGATAGATCCTAGGTTCTAACCCTTTCCCATCCACGGATTTATGACAGGGACAATGAAATATTCACGGACCCTCAAACATAGGAGTTATCGCCAATAACCTCAGTCCCGACCTTGATGAGGCTTTGGAGAATTTTCGACCGTGTTCCGAGGTGATACTCTCAAGAGTTGTCTCTGACTGTATTGACAGCGTATCTACCTCAGTGAAATATTGACTGACCCATTAGGATCTCATTTCTGCCGCTGAGAAGAGAAACTAACTACCCACCATCCAAATTTGGTAAGGTCCCCGTATGGGGTCCACGAATCCCCGTAGGTTGAGAGAGCTGACGATAGAGTACTTACTTGTAATAGAAACAGTACTGTTCTGTGTAACTAGATCTTCCAAGTCGAACGCCACAGTAGTAATCATACTCGGTAAAACCCACATATCTATCAAAAGAAAAAAAGTGACGTCACGCTCTAAGGTAACTTCAGAATTGCAACAGGTTAGGTAAATACTAAATCATGAAAAACCGATTCGATGTGATGACGGCCTAATTAATATGACACCAAACTCCAGCAAAGGCAACCATGTTCAGTTCATGTTACCCTGAAAACGTTTGGAATACAGAAATGTCACAACATGAAACACATACAAATGGATATTCCGTCCATGACGTTCGTACTGATAATTACATAAGCTGCAAAGTATGTTTAGCATGGTGTTAAAACTGCTTGACATTTTGTGGCCATTTTAACATGCCCAGGGTCGTGTTTGCTTGCTTATATAAGTTCCAGAAGATGAGAATCATAATTCCCAGAAGCATTTTACTATCGATATTCAGCAGAAAGAAATGATTAATTATACAGCTGTTTACATTTTGTTTAGTAAACGAGAACAAAACAAGTTCCTTGTCAATTGTCTTAAAACGACATCAACAGATGATACTTTGAAGGTATGCTTGTATTGGCCCCAAATATGCCAGATTTTCAAATATGGTCACCATTGGTCAAACTTCTTAAACTATATTTTTGTTATCACCCTGGAGGAAATTTACTTCACTGGGACATTCAAACATATCCATTCAGAATGTCTGAGAACAGTTTGGAGAGTAAAGACCTCCAGGAAAGTACTTTTTGAAAACTTCTAGCGATTATAGCATGCAATAATTTGGGGCCTATACAGACTACCTTTAAGTACACGATGATTTGTCAACATGCTGACCAAATCATATATACTAGCCACATATAAATGGATATACCCGACAATCCCTCGACGAGATATTACTTACGCATTGAGGTCAGACAACAATTGGGCTTGGGCACCTCCTGACGAGTCACGGACTTCCTGGACAATAATGAGGTCAAATAGTGACATGACCTATAACAAGCAGAATACAAAGAAAAAAGAGAAAAAAAAAAGAGAAGAAAACATGAATTAGGTAATTATAAATGAAACTATTCAATCGTAGTCTGTTCTCAAACAATACGTAGGCTAATATATTACATGTGATGAGTCCTACTTTTTCCCCAGAATGATAGTGTACTGTATTATTATATCTGAATATTTCCGCTGTTCACCCCTCCACCCCTCCCCAAACCCCCACACGTACTAAGAAACAAACCGTTTGGTGGTTTGCGAAAGTGTCCTTTAACGTGGCGCCTCGCGGGAACGATCGTGATGGCAGACAAAACATGAGAAATCAGGCTGAACTTTGACATCACGATAAGTTTCAAGTGAGGAAGCATGCTTGTATGCAGTGAGGACATGACCAAGGGGAGGGGGAGTGGGGTACCCCCCCCAATTTCTCGAAAATGAAGCATCTCTGCGCTCAGACATATTGTTCTCGTGCAATTTAGACAGATTCGCCGTTTGCGCTTCCAATATAATGATTGCCTCTCCTTCTCGGCCAAACCTGACCCCGTTTGCTTGTCACCTACTTGCCCCACCCACTGCTGTCGCTTCTGTGTTTATGGCGGGAAAAATTAATCAGATAGTTCACGTAAATCTTCGTTTAACCTCTTTTTTTGAAATTTTGAATTTTTACTAATGATTGCAGCCCTATCACATGCACTCACACGTTATTGGAACCACTGGCTATGATTTGTGTGTGGTTGATGTAGGCCTACCAGTTTGGTTCCAGCGCTCATAATTAACCGATGGCAATTTATAAACCATTTAGTCCAATACATAAATTACCATGTCTCAGAAATTGTAATGTTTAATACTTTTAATGATTTATCTGCAATCTGTCAAATTTATGCCTATAAGCTGTCATTATATCGCTCAGAATGATGAGTCTATTAGTGTTATATAGAAACCATGTTTTCATGTACTACAATACCTCTCTATCACCACCACAGAATATGTAGCAAATACAACATGTATACAGCATTGGGCTCTAGGTTTTAGAAGTATAAGCAGTTACGGAGTCAGAGGTGTACCCCCTTCCCCCTCCCCTCTCATTTTTTTTTGTTAACACAGAATTAAAAGGAGCTTAGCCCAACCTTGCATGTTTATGTACCCCTAATCATTATAGACCAAATTATAAACTAAAAATACGTCAACATGCACCATTTCCCGTCTAAACATTTGATTTTTTGTCTTCTGGGGAGGACCTATCCCCTAAATGGGCGGTCTGTATCATCCACCTCAGGGTCGCATGATCACCTCCTTTTCCCCTTTAAATCACGGAGACGCCCATCAGGATGTACATGAGACAGTTGTTACATCTTACTTCTTCGACGATAGTCGGATAGAACGTTTCCTGTCGCTTTACTGAAATGGTTTTTGTCGAATGTTTCTGTTCAACTTGAAATCCTCCCGACATGCAATTCGGTGAATTACATCGACATAGCAACAAATTAAGCGCTTGACGGTTTGTACATTTTCCCTTACAGAGGAGGGGAAGGAAATTAATTCCATACTTTTCCATGTGTACCCTCAGGAGAATGTTACATTACATATATTGCAAGGTTTTTTGTTTACAACTATAACCTACATGCGGATCGCTTTCTTGCAGGAGCTACAGGTAAAGGCCATGCTGTTGAATCATATGGAAGGCTAAAATACCCTGTGAGCTCATGAAGTCGCAAACCACTTGAAAAAAAAAGCAAAGCACTTCTTTATATGCGGAAAGTATCCCAATACACATATCTCGATAGCTAAACTAAGGGGAAGGGCTAGCTCGATTAAAACCAACATGATTAGTGATTTATGATCCTATATGTAGTTTGTTGCCGATATTTGTTCCATAGCATGGACTTCAAAGAAGGGCACCAATTTATCACTTTTGAAAATATTGTGAATATAGAAGGCGGTCTCCCAGTCTTCTTATAATACCCCCTCCCCCACCCCCCCCCCCACCGAACTACTCGGTCTCCTTCCCAACACCAAGTAGAAGTAGATGACAAGATGATTCTTACCTGGCAAATGTTACTCATAACATCTGGTTTGCCAGCCTTTGTTGGGCCAAAGGATTGGATATTGAAAGCGCAGATCTTGGCGCCATAGCAACCAGCCAAAAGCCCCAAAAGGCACAAAACTATGAAAGAGCGCATGTCGTAGTCTAAAGGAGTAATACGTCTGCTGTAGTAAAGAGCGAGACTATGAATAAGACCTAAATGATCGACTGGATGAAAAGCAAAACATATCGCAGACTAATCGGGTGTTTGATTAAATATTGATACCAATCTTAAGAGTACTTGCATTTTAGAAGCAACAGATGTCAACTCGAGTCAAGTTTAAGAAAATTTCACACAGCGGAATTGTATATGATAATCGGTTGCACCGTTTTATCATATACTACTTAACACTGGTAATGACGTATGCATCCTGAATGTTAAGGACGTTTATGACACGTGATTACGTATATTTTATTGGACCAATGGGAACAGGAAACGGTGTAGCCTGTATACATCTACATACATTGGGTGGTCTTCGTCCGTGTGAAGGTCTATGGGAAGGGGTTTAAGGGAAATAGGGGTTGGGGGTTGGTAAGGATGCAAAATGGTGCTGTTATTTCAATCCATTTAACTATATTTGTGTAGTACAAAATGTTGCCAGTGTATACAACTTGCGTGCGTGTGTTAGAAAATACAAGCCATTTGGAAGTGAGTCTGATTTTTTTTTGGGAGTAATGTGCCTTCTTTTTAAATAATATTAATAATCAGCAGTTATTTTTACGATGCTTATGCGACCACAAATGTGTAAACCCGCAAGGGCTTATGGATTAAAATTCAACATTTTAACTCAAATTTGGAATCTTTTCAATTTAGAAAGTCATTTCAGATGGGAAAACCGTAGATTGCTCTTGGTTGCAAAACCCACCTTACTATGACCAAGCCAGGTATCAAACCCGGAACCTCCCGATTGCTAAGCCTCATTGCTTCAAATGCCACCGCCTTTATCCACTCGGCCACAGCGGCCAGTACCTTCATCCCACCACCCCTGTATACTAGTGGATACCTGTATATTAGTGGATACCTGTATACTAGTGGATATACCTGTATACTAGTGGATATACCTGTATACTAGTGGATATACCTGTATACTAGTGGATATACCTGTATACTAATGGATCCCTGCATACTAGTGGATACCTGTATACTAGTGGATACCTGTACACTAGTGGATACCTGTATACTAGTGGATACCTGTATATTAGCGGATACCTGTATATTAGTGTGTAACAGTGGTAGCCCTTACCGATGGACTTGGTAAAAGGCGACGAGCGCCATCTATTTTACTTTACTACTTTTTATGACAATTGTCACTATTACTACTACCATTACTACTACTTTTTGCGAA